>BQNB010021327.1:0-64370 GCA_026074375.1 Tanacetum coccineum | reverse complement strand
TTCGGGAAGGGTTGGAGGCCAGGATTGAGTATGGTAAAGCTGGGAGGGAGTTGAAGGATGTTGAGTCTTATGACTCCAGGGTCCAAGCTACATATGCGGTCGCAGTGAAAAAGTTGGAGAATGTTCCCTTTTCCCCTTCTTGATCAATTAGAGGCTCTCAAGGACTCCCCCAATTGAGCTAGTAATATCATCTTTGAATTTGGAGGGAAGTCTTGGAGAAGAGGATGAGTCTCTTGAGTTTTTCTGCTTACAACCAGTTTCCGAACAACTGACTATGCCGGTGTATTATGAAAGAGGGGTTCCTGTGTATTTGATTCTTATAACAATGAGATTTTGCTTTCTGATGCCTTGGCTGCTTCCCATGCCCGAGCTAAAAGAGAAGAAATGATTCATCATTGAGTCTGGTTGTTGGTGAACCTTCCGTGATTGCTTCAGGTTCGCTTACTCGCTCTTTGGCTCCTTCCGTATAGGTATCGTCCATCAATCCTGTTGTAGTTGCCGTTGTATCTCATGAAGCTTCCCTTGTCGTTGCAGATTACCAGATATCTAGCTTGACTATTGTGAATGACCAAGTGTTGAGTACTGAGACGCATGATGATATGTTTGATACGACTATGTTAGGCAAGCCAGAAGATCATCAGTCATCTGGTCCTGGTAGCTCTTGAATCCGTGACAGTTGAACCAATTTTGACTATGGTGCTTCTTGTCACGAATTGATTTACTTATAACTTTTCTTACCTTGTTATGTTCGTACGTTGCCGCTTGTGGCCGTACATTAGTGGTGGAATGGGCGTAGTTGTTAAGCCCGATGGGATTGTTGTTCCCAGCTTGTTACACTTGGTAATTTTTTGTAAACTTTATTTGACTGAACATTGCCGCATGTGGTTGTGCCTTATGTTATGACAATATTTTATAAATATAATCTTAATCAGTTTTTTGCTATCGACTAGTACGGTGTTTCTACACTTTATGTGGATAGTCTTATTGAATACCTGGGGTTATTTTCCCATGTACTGGGCTTGCAATCCGCTTATGTACTTTGAGTTAATTTTTAGGTTACTCGTCCTTATGTTGTTTTGGAGCCACAAAGTTAATTATTGGGTCGCACTCATTCCGTGAACGGAGGAATAGTGTATGTGTACATCTTACCTATTTCATGCATGACATATAATATATTGTATTTAGAAAATTTGTGAAGGTAGCTAGCTTCACATGGTTCATTAATGATAATGATAAAAATTATACATAGGAAAAATTAAATAAGTAGGTGATAATTTCTCCACCGCTGATAATATCTTACAACGGTATACAATAGTGGGGATGCTTACAATTAAAAATTAAAGATAGCATTTCTTCAAGTTCTGAATGTTCCAGGTCCGTGAACATATATCTCCACTTCCATTTCTAAGCTTGTATTCTCCTTTTCCGAGTGCTTCCACCACTTCATAGGGTCCTTCCTATTTTAGACCCTGCTTTCTGCTTTCTCTCGCATGATTGGCCTCATTGTTCTAGTATACAAAATCACCAGCTTTGAAGGTTGTCTTGCGGTCCTTGGTAATGTAGTACCTTTCCATTTTCGCTTTGCTTTTGGCTTCGCGGATTGCGGCTCTTTCTCGCTTCTCTTCTAGCATGTCTAAATTGAATAGCAAGGCTTCATCATTCTGAACTTGGTCTACTTCTGCACACCTTAGTGAGGGCATTCTGATCTCAACCGGTATTACGGCTTTCATACCGTAATTTAGGGAGAATGGAGTATCTTTGTTGCCTGTCTTGATCATTGTGCGGTGTGCCCACAAGACATGTGGGACTTCTTCAACCCAGTCTCTACTCCCTTGATCCAATCTTGCCTTGATCCCTTCTCCTAAGCTTTGGTTTGCCCTTTCCACCAAGCCGTTGGTTTGGGGGTATTTGACGAAGGCAAACCTTTGTTTGATTTTAAGCTTTTCACACTAGTCTTTAAAGGGATTGTCCGTAAATTGTTTTCCATTATCAGATATAATTTCCCCTGGTAAGCCGAACCTGCATACGATATTATCCCAAACAAACCTTTTTACTTGGTTGCCTGTTATTATTTCCACTGGTGTTGCTTCGATCCACTTGGTGAAATAATCAATGGCCATGATCAAAAACTTTACTTTGCCTTGGGCTTTCGGATACAGGCCTAAGATGTCAGTTCCTCATTTGTAGAATGGCCATGGAGAGGTTATTGGGTTGAGCTTTTGCTGAGGGTTTTTTGGTACGGGATGGTGGACTTGACAATCTTCGCATTTCTGTTTTATGCTCCTTGCATCCTTATGCATTGCCGGCCAGTAGTATCTGGACCTTATTCCTTTTGCTACCAGGGATCTTAGTCCTGAGTGCATGTTGTAGGATCCTTCATGGATTTCTCTGACCACATAATATGCTTGGAGTGGTATGATACATCGTAACCATGGCTCTAGAAATGATATTCTATATAAGACATAGCCAATCACGACATATTGTCTTGACTTAATTTTTATGCCCCTCGCCTTCTTTGGTTCCATTGGTAAAGTGCCTTCAGTGAGGTAATCGAAGAGAGGGATCATCCAAGTGTGGCCTTCTTCTTCTACCATGGCGAGGATTTCTTTCTCATTGATTGATTTATCTTTTAGGACTTCAACTTGAACCTGCTTGGTCAAGTGAGCAAAACTGGTAGATGCGATTTTGCTTAAGGCGTCTACTTTTTTTTCTCGCTTCTCGGCACTTGTTCAATAGAGAATCTTCAGAAACCGTTGATGAGTGCTTTTGCTTTTTCCAAATATTGGATCATGCTCTGTTCTTTGGCTATGTATGATCTGTTAATTTGGTTGGCCACCAGGCAGGAATCAACCTTTGCCGGTAGGTTTTTGACTCCTATTTGCTCTACTATTTGTAATCCAGCTACTAGGGCCTCATATTCTGCATCATTATTAGATGCTTCAAATTCAAATCTTAGGGCATAGGTAAATTTTGTTCCATCTGGGCTTGTGAGTATTAACCTAGCCCTGGACCCTTCTAAGCAGGAGGATCCGTCCGTGAATAAGATCCACGGTTCCGAAACCTCTTCCACCACCACTGTTTCCATAGTTGGGGAACCTTCTTCTAGTTTCTTTGTAATGAAATATGCTAAGATCTGACCTCGGATGGATATCCTTGGTCTATAACTGATATCATGCTCTCCCAGCTCTACAGTCCACTTTGCCATTCTTCCCGTATTTTATAGATTTGATAGTATTTGCTTGATTGGATGATCTGTGATTACTACCACCGGGGATGCCTGGAAATACCTTCTTAGCCTTCTTGCAGCATGTACTAGTGCTAGTATTAATTTTCCATCAGGTTGTAGTTAATTTTTGGGCTTTGTAAGGCACGACTAACAAAGTAGATCGGTATTTGCCGCGAGTCTCTTTCTATGAGCAGAACATCGCTGATTGCTTCCTTTGTGGCAGATATGTACATGATTAGTTCTTCCTTTGGCTTTGGTGCGGTTAGCATGGGTAATTCAGCCATTTTCTGTTTCATTTCCTTGAAAGCTTGTTCTGCTTCTACTGTCCACTGGAAATCACTCTTTCGTCATTCATTTTTTAGGGTCTTAAAGAATGGCAGTGATTTCTTTGTAGACTTTGAGGGGAATCTATTTAAGCTTGCTAGTTTCCCATTCAAACTTTGCACTTCCTTTAATGTTTTTGGAGAGTGAAGTTTCATGACTGCTTCTGCTTTTTCTAGGCAGGCCTTGATTCCTTTTGTGTTTACCACGTGACCTAGGAACATACCTTCTTCCGCTCTAAAGGTGCAATTTCTTCGGATTTAGCTTCATGTTTATCTTCCTTAGGTTTTGGAAGGTTTCATCTATATCTCTGAGGATTTCGTGTTCCGTGTGGCTTTTTATCACAAGGTCATCAACATATAATTCCAAGTTCCTACCGATCTATTTTCGAAAGCTTTTTCCACCAGCCGTTGATATGTATCTCTGACATATTTTAAGCCGAAGGGCATTTTTGTGTAGCAGACACTCCTTGGCTTGTGTGGAAAGTTGTTATCTCCTCATCTTCCTCTACCATTTGTATCTGATGGTACCTTTTGTAAGCATCAAGGAAGCACTTGAAGGGGTATCCACAGAGGGATTCGACTTTCTAATCGATCTCTGAAAGAGGGTAACAGTCTTTAGGGCATGACTTGTTTAGGTGGGTGAAGTCCACACACATCCTCTAGCTGTCATCATGCTTCTTTATCATAATCAGGTTTGAGAGCCAGCTGCGGTAGTGTACCTCTCTCATGATTTGTACTTCTACAAGCTTGGTTACTTCTTCTTGGATGGTTTTGTTTTTGTCTGGAGCTTAACCTCTTTTCTTTTGCCTTATCAGGGGACATCCTTCGCCGATATATAGCTGATGTTCCGCTATAGATCGTAGTACTCCGCTCATATCCACGGGCTTCTAAGAAAATACGTCCAAATTGTTTTTGAGTGGATAACTCCATCCTTCCTTTTTGTAATAGGTTCTCGCCTATAGTGATCATCTGCTTGGGGTATTTTGGGTGAATTGCCACCTTAATTCCTTTTTATGCGACTAGTATACTGGGTGGGAGTTCGGCTGGAGGTTCTGCTATCATCCTGCATTCCATTGGCATTGTCATGTTTCTATGTAGTGCGACTATTCCATCCCGTATTAGGAATTTGATCATTCTGTAGGCAGTTGAGGGGACCGCTAGAATTTTCCTGATCCCCTACCTTTCGACAATGTCGTTGTATGGAGATGGTAACCGTACTATCATGAAATTCATCCATGAACTTGTGGAATGTTCCACGTCTCCTAGTGATACCAACAAGGATATATGTCCCAGTGGCCAGGATATCTCCCCATCAAACCGTAGGAGTGGGGTTGTAGCTGGAGTCATTCAGTTCTTAACCTCAGGCCAAAGCTGGTTGAAGCAATGTTCATACAGAACCTCTGAAGCGGAGCCTCCATCGACATACATGCGATGTATGAGGTGGCCTCCTATTTCTGGCTCAATCACCGTCAGGCTATCCTCCCCATGATTATTTTCTAAGGGTGGAAATGAGATTTCTGGGTTTGGAGAGAAACTTTGAGTAACTTTTTTCCTTGTCACTCACTATCGTGGTTGTACCATAAATATTAATGGGGCTTTTTCCTTCCCGGAGGTTTCTCCTTTTTAGCAGCTTTCGCATGCTTTCCTTTGTTGCTTCCCTGCTTTAGCTCTTTAATAAGATGTGATAGCTGTCCAAACTTTACGGCCTCCTCAATTTGCTTCTTTAGGTGGATGCATTCATTAGTGTTATGGCACTTGTCTCCGTAGAACTCACATAACTTGTTTTTGTTTCGGCTCTCTGCAGGACCGACATCAATGGGGGTTCTTTGAATTTTACAGTATCCATTGCTAGAATTTCCTTTGGAGTCTTGATGAGGGTGTATACCTGTCATGTCTTCTGCTTGACTTTTACCTATTTTTGAAATCTATATTTTTGTCAAAGCTTGGTTTATGGGTTGCTTCATGGTGTCTCCAGGACGGTGGACCCTTCTTTCTGGATTGATTCACCATAGCTATTTCTCCTCTAAGGAAGGCTGTGGTTACACTCATCATTTCATCTACTGACTTTGGAATGTTATCGTTTAGTCGTTTGATCAAGTCAGGGTTGGTGATGCCATGCATGAATCCGGACACCCTCATGCATTCTGGCGCATCTTTCACATGTATGCTTTCTGCTTTGAAGCGTTCCATGAATGCTTCTGTTGACTTTCCTTCCCTTTGCTTTATGTGGTGAATCTCTACAGGGTCTTTGATATACTTCTTTTGTTGTAAGAAGTTTGCAAGGAATGCTTTTCGTAGCTCCACATAGTTATCTATAGACTCTGGTAGGAGTTCGTCAAACAATAGTCTGGCCGATCCTATTAGCTTAGAGTTGAACATATGGCACCACGTCGGCATGGCTCACCGCTCTACTTTGGCCGCGGTTTGGAAAAATTTGAGGTGGTCTTCCGGATCTCCTAATCTGTCATATGTCTTGACGTTTCCTGGCATGTGTATCCTCTTGGGGAACTCAAAGTTACGGATCCGTGAAGTAAATGGGTCTGTTTCTTCACATAGCCAGGGTTGGGACAAATCTTCTTCATTAGTGGTAGATTTTTGCTTCTTCGGCCTGGACTTCCAGTGGCCTCCTCTACCTTTCACTTTATGAAAGAGATTCTTTTTCATCTGGGATGGGCCTTCTATAGTTTGCTCGGTCAGATGCGTCCTATTCTTTTTCAATTTATCTTTGCCTTTCGTTAGAGCATGTGACATAGCTTCAGACGAGGTTTCTTGCCTCTCTCTTTCTCAGGTCTGGATCTCTAGTGGCCCTCCCAGCACTTGCGTGCCTCCAGGCACTCGCATTCTTATGGCGAGGCGTACTTTTAGATCCTAGACGTGAGAACACGTCCCTCTCCTTTTCACCCAATCGCGTGAAGACATCTTTTTTCCTTCTCTCCCAACCTCGTGAATATGTTGGTATTCACGGGACTCTTGTGGCAGGAGGGTCCTGGGTCTCGGTGTCTCAATCTGGAGAAGACACTTAGAGTTTGAGACGGTAAGAGCCTCTAGACATAGTGCTTGGGATTGGCTTTCGCCTTTTCTTATATTTTCTTCTTTTGTCATGTGATTCCGACTCGGAAAGTTGAGTTTTTTCCTAAGTCTGTGAGTTTCTTCATGAGCTTTCTCTAAAACTCAAGCGAGTTTGAACGCCTTAGAGTTTTTCTTGATGAACTTTTTCGGCCATTAGAGGCAAAAGTTGGCTGTAATGTTTGTCACAAATCTCACGGAGTTTCTCGTCTGGCATGAAACCTGTGGGCCATCAATTGCCTGCTTGCTTCCTTTCCCTGTTGTGTTCCGTATGACGGAGTCAACGGGGGTGGGAGCATGTTCTATTGATTTGCTTATTTTTTTTGGTGATGAGTTTTAGGAACGCAGTTGTGTTTGGTCCCACGGATGACGCCAACTTGTTAGCATAAAAAATGTGGTATAGTTTGGAAAGAGAACGACTCCCTTGAAATATGAATCCAAGCTCGTCGTAATGGGAATTTGTACTAAGTGAAAGTAAATGGAAGACTTCCTGCTAAGAAAAAGATAAACCGTTAGCCTTACCGCGAGAGGGGATCCCGCGAATGGACTCCGACATAAGAGTAAGTACTTGTCTTAATGTAGTATGTGTGTAATCTGGGTGCGGAAGTCATATCGTTAGGAGTGTTTGGTGGACTCTTTATATAGGCTGACGTCGTTGTTGATTGCATAGGTTACAAGATGGAATACACCCTATGGACTGATGGGTAATAGGGTGGTTATCGTATGGTCAACATCGTTAACTACGTCACACTTTGTAGTATAGTGGCTTGGGTCACCGTCTTGTTGTTTGTTATTCGTATTTGGGACGTTGACATTCTCCTTTCGATTCCCTATGCAATATTCTTTACTCTATTTGGCTATGTCACGGGTTTCCCTTGTCAGGAAGTAACTTGCGGCCGTGATTGGAGTATAGTTCTTGTGGATTCGGCCCAGGGTTGGTCCTGGGCCGTCTTTAAGTCTTTTACGGATTGTTGGGCTTGAGCCCAACTCGGATAGTGAAGCCCGGACTCGAAAGTCCGGGTGACTACTATACGTCATCAAATGAAGTGGAAGATTTGCAACCCTCCCCCAATAGTCAAAGATAGTATTGTGGTAGGGAAATTATTAGGTGATCATATTTATTTTATGTATGCACAAGGCCCAAGGGTGGTCGAGTGTTATCTATAGATGAAACTGGTCCTAAAAATATGTTTTATATCACGAGAAACAGCCGAAAGCTGCAATCATGAATGGTTATAGATAATGTAAAAATAGGTAGCATTATCAGGTACTCATTACACCATCCATTTAAAAAGAAATCAATTGCTGACATTAAAAACATTCTAATATTTCACCTATTTTTTATGATTTATATATCTCATGAACCGTTAATCGTTAGACAAAACAAATTATACCGTCACGACCAACATTTAATTATTTTTCTATAGACGGACAGTTTGATATACTTTTGACAAACTTTATTTTTTCGTTTTTTCACATTTTTTTCGTTCTTTTTGGTTTTTTCACGTTTTTACGTTATTTTTCGTTTTTTTCGTTGTTAAAACTTTCATGAAGAATCATAAGTGATTTAACACTAATATCACATGTGATTTTATTTATTCAAATTAGTGTTTAATCACATGTGATTTATCATGCAAGTTTTAACAACGAGAAAAAAATAAAAAAAGACGAAAAAACGTAAAAAAGGAAAAAAAGCGAAAAAGAAACGAAAAAATAAGTTTGTCGAAGTATATCAAAGTGCTCATCTATAGAAAGATAACTAAATGCTCGTCGTGAGGGTATATATTTTTGTTTAACGATTAACGGTTTAAGAGATATTAATATTTAAAAAAATGGGATGAAAGTGGCTTTGTTAAGTTGGTTTAAATTTCATATATTTTATCAAATAGAGATGGAAGGCAGGGATTAGCCTATTTGTATCCAAAATAAAATGATATCTAAATAAAGTCTGATATCCAAATAAACTTAAATCTAAGTTTTAACTAAAAAACATA
This sequence comes from Tanacetum coccineum, assembly GCA_026074375.1. NCBI lineage: Eukaryota > Viridiplantae > Streptophyta > Magnoliopsida > Asterales > Asteraceae > Tanacetum > Tanacetum coccineum. The sequence continues at coordinate 55,761 of BQNB010021327.1, read as the reverse complement.
TCAATGAGTTACATTTGTCTAAAAGACTAAAATGCATTTGAATTCTTTTAACCTCAAAAATTGTTATATTCAATAATTTATTACTATTCTTTTAGTTATTGTAACCATATATATTATCCACAGATATTATGATGGGTCAATCCATGTTGGTAAGAGTCATATCAGTACTTACAAATTACCTGTTTTTAATAACCCGCTTATTTTTCAATCATAAGTTATGTTTCTTTTCATCTCAAGTGTTGTCTCAAAAGCAATTCAAATAGGCAACTTATAAGCTAAAATGTAGACGGTTAGAAATCTTGACCAGGAAATAGGGTGCGCACTTATCTGCAGACAGTTAGTTGTCGGGGACATGTTACTCACCTTGAACAATAAAAACATAAACACAATCAGCAGGAGCATGATCAAGACTAAGAAATTAACCAAAATGTATGTCAAAACAATTTTTCTGTTCATTAACCAACAAACCACTATAGCATAAAATGATGATATCTACAGAATACTAGAAACTATAACTAAATCATTTAACCAATTTCACCTATATATTAAAGCATAAATCACTAAATAAGATAATGGGTTTCACTACATGAAGGGTATTCCCAATAAGAACAGATTTTCATAGTTCATTCGACATGTAAGTTCAGAAATGTAAGCAGCAAGAACGTGATGAAGTTATAGCTAACTAACTTTTTTTAAAGGATAACAACAAACTACTAATATCAAGAAAACCAAAATCTAAAACAAGGCAGATAATAAAATACCACTAGCGCCAAATCCATCCATCATACATCCCAAACACCACCACTCCACCTTGTTTACAAACAATAAAAATCATTCTGAAAACTTTATTTGCCGTAATATGTACCCCAATTAACCTTCACAGTTCCTGCATGTGATGGTAACAGTATCATATATCATCAAAATGAAATCAAACTGTATATAATTTAAAATTTTAGCAAACAGAAACTTACTGTAACTTGAGAGTACCTACCCCATCATCAAGTAGATCAAGGGGTCACAGAACCTGCAAAAGTTAAAGGTAGATATTAAGCTTGTTACTTACATAGAATGTGAACCCAATTAAGAAATGGAAAAAGGAAAAACTAATGGTGGAAAATCGGGTGGGTCAGGTAATGGGTCGTTACAGGTCTCGGGTCAAAACGGGTCAACTAGAACCCCGATCAGACGGATCACCTTTCAGGTTGGTCTTGAGTCAGTTCGGTTTAACCCATTAAATTATATTATACATTATACATTATTACATTTGTTGACTTCATTGCCTCTCACTAAATGAACAGTGTTCTTTTTTTTATTCTTTTATAAACTATTTTATTACTCATCCGTTGTTACTATGTGGGTGTGGTAGTTTACAGTTAGTGTGTGTCACATTCTCCTTTAACATTGTGTATGTGTCACATTCTCCTCTAACATTGTGTGAAAGCAAATAGGATGATTCACAAATATATCATCCACCGCTCCATTTTTCACCAACCGACTTCTCACCAAACCCAAAAATACACACCAAATGATGGATTTTGTCACACCCCGCCAAGGCGGAAACACGAGGCGTAACATCATGGATATCATCACAACACAATGGTGTCAACAATAAAGAAACACTAAATGCACAACTAAGTAATAAAGACACAATGTGTCATGACAATATCGAAAACCAAATGAACGACATCTTTTATTAATGAAAAGGTTTCACCAATACAAGAACAATACTTCATGAACCTAACAAAATCAAATAACATTCAACAAAAATCCAGGCGATAAACATAACAAACTCAGGAGCGAACTCCAATGCAATCCTAGCGGTCACTCTAGCCACTTCTCTTAACCTCAATATTCTCACAAAGTTCACTTGAAAATGATGCTTAAAAATGTCAACACAATGGTTGGTGAGAGTCATAGGGTTAAGACACATAACAAATCTTACAAAACAATTGCTGCGATTAGTAAAACAATCCAGAACAACACACATGACACCACAGTCCACTGGTCTATCATTTCATACTCACAATAGGGTCATGGGTAGCTCACTACCCTCCGACCGGAACACAAAGTCAGTAGGTATTATTTCAACCCTTCAGTTGGATTTGTTTGTAGTAAGCACCACTCTCAACCGAACTAACATACTTCACAACAACAACAATAACAATAATAACTCCAATTGATCACCAAGCCATGGAGCATACCACATAAACGACTTCAATTGTTCACAAAGCCATGAAGCATACCACATAACATACAACACATAATAACAGCAACTAAAACATTTAAACTCATAGCATCATTTTCACCCCAAGAAAGCATAAGAAAAAAGGGGCTATGAAACTCACCTGATGCTTAGCTTCCTAAAAGATTCCAATAAAATCTTCACAAACACTTCACGGACAATCTAAACAATTAAGCACACAATAAGCTACCATCAATTAGGCATTCAACCCAATATGATGTAACCTCAACTATGATGGATATCTAAGCTATCTACCATAGCTCTATACTTGATTTAAACCTTTTCCAACTCCTACATATGCCATTTACACTTCAATGCTACACTTTATATTTTCTGGTTTTGAGCAGAATTTTATACCCACTTACGCGTCCTAAACGCACCACTTAAACACTCCCATAATTCAAACCAAAATTCACCATGCTACTTATATGCCTTATGAACCTCTCATAGCTCTCCCAAAACCATTACCCTTTTACAAATACCCCTTAGAAATTCATTATTCCAAAGTGTCCAAAATTCGTCCAGAATCTGACCTTCTAAAAGTATGACGTTAGATAACCAATTTAGACCTCATTATAGCTTTAGAAAAAATTCAGGGGTCACACACAATATATGAACTAACTTCCACGTGATTTAGAGCCTCTAACTAGATGTCTAAGTATTTTTAGAAAAATCAAAACCAAAACTAAAATTCGTCACTGTTTTACACACTGATTTTGTAACGACCTTTTGACCCACTTCCTGACCATAAAAACTCACGAGGCCAACGTTTCTAGAAAGTAGACTCTCTAAGGTTATCTCCAGTATGTTGTAAATTGTTTGTTTGATAATTTATGATTGAGTTATGCTCGTTACAAAACTGCCTAACTTTCTGTAGTGAATTAAACAATTAATTCGGGCGATCTAGACCCTAACGCATGATCAAATCTTGTAACCAATTAAACTAATGATTAACCAATTATTATAACATTATAAACTTCCAGAAAATCAAAACCCTAATTTCTAAACCCTAATTTATAACCCTAACCCATCATACTTAGATTACATTAATTGAAAATTAGATAACTAGAACTAAACAAGGATTAGAAGATACCTTAACCAAGAACCCTAAAAAATTTCTTTTTTTTTTCTTCTCTTGGATCGGCCGGTCACAATAGGGGGGTTTAGGGATTAGTTTTGTATTTATAGGCTCTAAGGTAATCCTAGATAAAACCTAATAAGAGTTTGACTTCTAATACAATTCCATTTTTTTTCTTTTCTTTTCCTTTTTCTACTATTCGGCCGAATGGCCTTTTATTTATTTATTTTTATTTTTTTTCTTTTATTTATTACTTACATAATTACTTGTATTTCCTTAACTTTTTATAAAAACCTTGACAAATTTGACTATACCTTTTTGCTTAAACGCAATTCACTAGACTTTTAAAAATAACTTTTAACTTTTCATTTTCAACCTAACTTTCCTAAAATAAAACTTTTACATTTTTCTTAACTTACCACTTAAAATCTAAACCTATCTTAGATTACTAACACAAAAATACGTATACGTAATAATACTTACACATTTAACACAGAAACGCTCAAATCTCAATAATCATTTCCTTGTCACTCAAAAGTGAACGAAATGAACTCAACAAATTTCACCATCAATCCAATCTCATTGAGATGATCACACTCAATAGATTGATTACCAATACCTCATAAACACATATAAACACACATAAACACATAAAATCACATAAATCATACATTGCAACAGGCACCTAAGTCAACACTAACGGTTTGACTAACCTGCTCAAGCCATGGTTGTCACAGTATCCCCTCCTTTAGGAAATCTCGTCCCGAGATTTAACTAGCCGATTCATCAGCTCGATCAACAAACAACTGAGGGTACTTAGACTTCATATAATCCTCGCGTTCCCAAGTAAACTCAGGACCACGCTTAGAATTCCAACGAACCTTTACTAACGCTATCTTACTACGCTTTAAACTCTTAACTTCACGATCCATTATCTCCACAGGTTCCTCAACAAAACGAAGAGTTTTGTCAACCTTTATCTCACCTAATGGCACATGCAAACTAGCATCCGCCAAACATTTCTTTAGGTTTGACACATGAAACGTGTCATGTACCCCACTCAATTCCTCAGGCAACCTTAATCGATAAGCTACAGGACCGATCCTTTCAAGAATCTCAAATGGTCCTACGTATCTCGGTGCTAACTTTCCCTTTTTCCTAAAACGAATTACACCTTTCCAAGGTGATACTTTCAACATTACTCGATCTCCTACTTCGAATTCCAATGGTTTGCGTCTATTATCAGCATAGCTCTTTTGATGATCTCTCGCTGCTTTGAGCTTCTCCTTTATCAACACAACTTTATCAGTCGTTTCTTAAACCAATTCAGGTCTAATCAAACTACTTTCTCTAATCTCAGCCCATAAAATAGGCGACCTACACTTCCTTCCATACAAGGCTTCAAACGGAGCACATCTTATACTCGAATGATAGCTATTATTGTAAGAAAACTCAGCCAATGGTAGATAAACATCCCAGCTACCACCAAAATCAATTACACATGCCCTCAACATATCCTCTAGGGTCTGAATCGTACGCTCACTTTGTCCATCCGTTTGGGGATGATAAGCCGTACTCATATCCAACCTCGTCCCTAATGCTTTTTGCATAGTCTGCCAGCAACGCGACGTAAATTGTCCATCTCTATCCGAAATAATTGACACAGGAACTCCATGTCTCGCGACTATTTCGTCGACATAGATCTTTGAAAATTTCTCAGTATTATAGTCTTCTCTTATAGCTAGGAAATGAGCTGACTTAGTCAGTCTATCGGCTATGACCCAAATCGTGTCATGCCCACTTTTTGACCTAGGCAACTTAGTGATAAAATCCATAGTGATCTTATCCCACTTCCATTCAGGTATCTCAGGTTGTTGCAGTAAGCCCGAAGGCCTTTGGTGCTCAGCCTTTACCTTTGAACATGTTAAACACTTACTAACATAAGTAGCAATATCTCTCTTCATTCCCGGCCACCAGTACATATCACGAAGATCATGGTACATCTTATCAGCTCCTGGATGCACAGAGTACTTAGACTTGTGAGCTTCATTCATGATCATCTTTCTCATGCCTCCTACTAATGGAACCCATATACGGTCCATGAAATACAAACTCTCGCCCTCTTTCTTCTCCATCTGTTGATCTAACCCATGCAGATTTTCCATAAGTATATTCTCTTGCTTAAGCGCCTCACTCTGGGCTGCTTGTATCTTTTCTCTCATTCCAATCTGGATAGTCACTGCCATAGCCCTTACACGTCTAGGTTTCAACCGCTCCTTCCTACTTAATGCATCAGCCACAACGTTCGCCTTACCAGGATGGTAACAAATCTCGCACTCATAATCACTAAACAACTCAATCCACCTCCTCTGATGCATATTCAGCTCTTTCTGATCGAAAATGTGTTGAAGGCTTTTGTGATCCATATAGATAACACTCTTAGTACCATACAAATAATGCCTCCAAGTCTTAAGAGCAAATACAACCGCTCCCAACTCTAAATCATGCGTCGTTTAATTTTTTTCATGGATTTTCAGCTGCCTCGATGCATAGGCAATAACTTTGCCTCTTTGCATGAGTATACAACCTAATCCTTGGTTCGATGCATCACAATAAACTACGAAATCTTCCACTCCATCAGGTAGCGTCAATATTGGAGCATCATACAAGTTATTCTTTAAGGCCTGAAAAGCCTCTTCTTGCTCCACACCTCATACATACTTCTGATTCTTGTGAGTTAACGTGGTAAAAGGTTTAGCAATTTTGGAAAAATTTGCAATAAACCGTCAGTAATAACAGGCTAATCCCAAAAATGATCGAATCTCAAAAGGTGTCATAGGGGTCTTCCAATTCTTTACTGCTTCTATTTTATTGGGATCCACATGTATACCATTCTGATTGACAACGTGTCCAAGAAAGTGCACCTCTTGCAACCAGAACTCACATTTGGAGAACTTGGCATACAGCTTCCCCTTCCTTAACAAATGAACTTCATGGTCTTCCTTCGTCTTTGAGTAGATTAAGATGTCATCGATGAATACAATAACGAACTTATCTAAGTACGGTTTACAAACTCTGTTCATCAGATCCATTAAAACTGCAGGTGCATTGGTTAGCCCAAAAGGCATAACCGTAAACTCAAAATGTTCGTATTATGTTCGAAATGCCGTCTTAGATATGTCGTCTTCATGCACGCCTAGTTGATGATAGCCTGACTGAAGGTCTATCTTGGAGAAAAATCGCGATCCTTGTAGTTGGTCAAATAAATCATCAATCCTTAGAAGAGGATATCGATTTTTAACCGTCAACTTGTTCAGCTCTCTATAATCGATACACATACGTAGCGAACCATCCTTATTCTTGACAAATAACACTAGCGCTCCCCATGGAGAATGACTAGGTCGTATGAAACCCTTGTTTTACAACTCCTGCAGTTGCCCAGATAATTCTTGCATCTCTAAAGGTGCTAAACGATATGGAGACTTTGCTATAGGCGTCGCTCCAGGAACTAGATCTATACGAAACTCAACTTGTCATTGCGGTGGTAATCCCGACAAGTCTTTGAGAAACACATCTTCAAAATCACGTACTATGGGTATATCGCCCAACTTCGGTTCATCCTTCTTCACACTCTTCAATACCTTGGCGATTCCTATGGTTCACTCCCCATGAACTCTAAGGATCCTACCATCCTCCACTGGTATTTCTACTACTTTCTCATGACATACTATCACAGCCTTATGTTGGGACAACCAATCCATTCCCATAATCACGTCAAAACTTCCATGACCCAAAGGTATTAAGTTTATGCTAAACAAGGAACTTTCTAGTTCTAGTTTGCAGTCACAGATAATCCTGTCTACTTCTACTTTCTTACCATCAGCTACCTGTATCACATAACTAGGATTCACAATACTAGGTTTCACATTAAGCAAGGGCGCTAATTCAGTAGATATGAAACTAAAATCAGCTCCAGAATCAAATAATACGGTAACAAAGTGATCATTAGGATCCTGGACCGCCTCCATTGCATTCACATTCACGTTGTAAGCCCTTCCTCTAACTTGGTTTCCATTGCTCCGATTGTTACGACTGCCCTCTAAAGCCAATTGATTACTTGGTTGACCCGATCCTTGGTACATCTTAGGAAAATTATTGCAGAAATGATCAGGGCTTCCACACTCGTAGCACACTCTAGGATTATTATTCATCCTAACCGCATTCACTGGAACCGCTTGTCTAATTGGAGCCCGACAATCCTTGATAAAATGACCCAGTTTCTGACAGTTGAAGCATAACCTGCAGAATCCATTTACTAGGTGGTGAGTAAAGCACTTGTTACACTTAGGATTTGAGCTCACGACTTCATTTCTAGTAAGGGCTGTTGCCACAAACCCAGTTCCCGTCTTTGCCTTCTTGTTGTCTTTCTAAGGTCCTCTAGTCTTCCCAGACTCCTCCACTCCCTTTCTCTTATCACTACCCTTTGTCAAGGTACCACAGCTGACTGCTTCATCAGTAAGTATTCCAGCCCTCAGTATTGCATTCTGAATAGTAGTTGGTTGGGGTGCTCGAAGCATTCCTCTAATCTTAGGAGCCAGTCTAGCTATGTACCTCTTAATATGAGATGACTCAGGTGTAATTAAGTGTGGGACCAACTTGGCTAACTCATGAAACCTATCAGTGTAGGCAGCATGATTAGCTCCCACCATCTTATGATTCCAGAACTTACTCTCCAATTTCTCTATTTCATTACTTGGGCAGAATTCTTCAACCATCAATGCCTTAAAATCGTTCCATGACATGGCCATTGCAGCCTCACATCCTCTTACTTAGACTTGAGTGTTCCACCAAGTCAAAGCTTTATTCACCAATGAACTAGCCGCATACCTTACCTTTTGATTCTCAGCACAACCACTATTATCAATCATATTTTCCATCTTCTCGATCCAACAAGTAAGCATTATCGCACCTCCTTTCCCATCATACTCTTTGGGATTACAAGATTGGAATGCCTTGAAAGTGGATTCGTTGTTCCCACCATTTCCATTTCCACCACCACCATTTCCTCCATTAGCATTGTTCACATTGTTTGTCACTTGAGTGACAATCTGAGGAAGAATGGCTTGCAATTGTTACGCGATAATAGCAACAATGTCGGGGTTCTCGTTGTTGGGACCACTTTGCTGGTTTGGAGCCATTTTCTATAAGATATTAAATTTATATACATTAGCCCATCTAATAAGAATCATGATCGAATCATACTTCTTAATAACCATATACATACATACAATGCATCAACAATAATCCATGTAATCATACTTGCAAGGCCACCATAATTATAGATGCCCCCTTTCACAGTTGTACTCCCTCCTATGAAGACACTTTATAATATAACATACCATATAGCACCTTAAAACAATGAAACCAACAAATAACATAAGGAATAATCCTAATAATCACTTTTATTATTAATACTCAGAATTCAAACATTGAAAATAACATTCCTAACATGGCTCCAAACGTCGAAAGAAAGAAAAAAAACAAGCTAAAAATACAACAATCACTTAGACCACCATGGGCAGTTACGAGACGCGCGATCATGATCATCTTCAGTTGTCTTCTCCCAAACAGGTTTACTACTTGCGGTGGACTCAAGGTTCGAGTCCACTTCATTCCTCTCCACTTCTTCCTCATCTTCTATCAACCCAGCCATTCCTGTTACCCTTTGCTATGTAGTCGATGTGGGTGCAAACTCATTCATGGGATTACTTGTTAGTTTTTTAAAGGGTTATGGGTGATTCCACAAATCTATACAGGTCATGTCTTCTAGTTGTTCCACCGGCTCTTCTTCAGACTTCATAACTTGAAATTTTTTCTGGAACTCGGTGATAGTGCCATCCTTGCAATTATCTTTGTCTTTCTCCAACCGTTGTCCATCAACTTCCTTCAAGGCCATCTTCTCTTCGACTCTACACAGCCACATAGCAATAGGAATTCGAATCTTGCGGTTACCCCGCCGGCATTTCTTAATCTTTTTACACCTAGTTGCGAAAGCAACTGAATTATGGTACTTTCTACGAATAGGGGGAGACATACTATAATAGACCACAAAACATAGACTATATCAGGATACAGAACTCACAATATCAAAGAAAAACTCAACTTATATACATTATATAGTATAATGTACTTTATGAAACTTAGTGAAAATAAGCATAATAGGTATATACTTACACATAAGCCCTAAATGCATCTATATGAGGGACCCTTAAGCTATAGTCTAGGCTCAACCACCTAGTTCTCTATAACCATAGGCTCTGATACCAATATGTCACACCCCGCCAAGGCAGAAACACGAGGCGTAATGTCATGGATATCATCACAACACAATGGTGTCAACAATAGTGTAGATTATAAATGACATATAAAACAAGGAATTAAAACAGATCTGGAGGTATGGTTAAGTGAAATAAATGTAAAGCCATATTATTAGAGATAAAGGTGAAGGAGATGGGAAGATGTGTGTGCTAGAGAGAAAACACACACACTTATACTTTTACAAAAGTGAGCTTCACCCCTCCATAGAAGTATGGAGGGGGTATTTATAGTCCTAGTGACACATAACTATTGTAACTAGTCATTATTAGTCCCTATGTGTCACGCTATAAATGAACTAATGTAATTCCGGATATGTCACCATATTTTAAGGCTAACAATCTTACCCGAAGTGAATTATATATATATTATATTAAAAAATTAGGGGAAATATTTGTGGAGGGGGCAATATATTATGTGGGGGGGGGGGGGGGGGGGGGGGGGGGGGGGGGGTATAATTTTTTTTTATTTGGGGGGGGGGGGGGGTATTGGGGTATATGTATTGGTAGGATTTGGGAATTTATGGTATTTGTAATATTTTGTTTAGGAAATTGATTTTGGAGTGAGTGGAGATGGATTTTACGGGTAGAATAGTTGAGTCATTGTATTAATTGTAATTTACTTTGGTGTAGTAATAACGGTTGTTATGAACAACTATAAAGATGATTGTAATTGTAAAGCTTTATTCATAACGAAGTTTGAGTTGGGGGGGTTCCTGCCCCTAAACCATCATCCCTATCTTAGCAAGTCTGTAACTTTGATGTAGCTTGAAAAATCTTCTACTGTCAGGTATGCAACGAATTTGGGGAGAAGGATAACCACACCAACGACCACTCTTCGTTCATAAGGGCTTGGTGAAGATCGTTCGGGTGCAGGCGAGAAATCAGCAACAAGCTCGCACGATGCAAATACTTCATAAACCACACAAGTAAAGTAAATCTAACACTACTTCCCCCTGAAGTTGACACGTAACATCTAAGTCAACTTAGTCCCAAATGTACACATTTTACCCCATGATGGTGCGAACTCTCTGAAGCATCATTGTCGGTACTCTGATACTCGAGAGTTCTTGTCATAAGCAACAACTCCTGATATACAAAAAGAAAATCATACCCCTCTGACGTTTAGAAACCGTAAAGGAGATGATGCTAGAAATCAAGACACTTGGTATAATCAAGTTCTGTTAATGAATGTCAATCGAAGAAGCTTTGAAGATTGCTTAGGACTGTTAGTATCTTGTCTTGGTATGCACAAAAATACCCTTAGAAGTGCGATTACATCTAAACTTTAAAGTCGCTGGCCTAACTTTTCCAACCTCGAATCAGTCGGCTATTTGTTGTGATCACTGTGAACTAAACCCATATACGAAACTTGAAATGAAGTGAAAACCCCCAATTTGTTACTTAAGCTTTGCAAGTTTGATGATTGAAGAACGGTGCAAGATTAAATCTATAAGTACTCTATACCCCACCGGAAAAGTATAAGAAGTACAACACCTCTTGAAATTATCCACATCGTCTTCTGCGTGTGACACTGAGTACTACAATGTAACTCCTTTAAGTGATAGTTAACCAGGTCTGCAACCAACCACCCCTGACTGCTAGTAACCAGATAATTCAAGTCTCTATCAAAAACCGTTGTACTTCAAGCAAGTCATCAATCGATAGATGGGTTTACAGAAAAGGTTAGCAAATCAAAGAAGTCTCGATGATGAAAATAAGTAAACCCTTTGATGAAATCCACTTCAAGCTTAATAAGGGATACCAAATCAAACTCGTGATCACTTGTCATCATAGTTTTCGAAATCTCTAGACTTTGTCCATTTATTGAAATCTATTCAGAATCGTTTTTTAACGTTATGTAATTCATGTTTGTTGGTTTTGTGTCGTTTCAATGGTCGTTGAACTAAGACAAATGGAATTTTTTGAATGTCGTCAACGAAAAAACATTGTCTAGTCCAACTTGTCGTGAAAGCGCTTTTGTACCCGGCTTAATCATCGTATACGACCTAATGGAAAATCCATATACTCGGTTGTGTCAAGTCCATATCACCCGACCCATCATTTACAATTAAATGCAATCCATTTCATTTATGCATAAATCTAACCCATTATCACTAAGCTATGACCCGGTCCAAAAGAAAATAAATATAACTCCCCATAATCCCTATACCGGTTCATACATATATTGATCTAACAGACATATTAGGGATTTATAAACACATCACGTTCTAATTTTCTCACATCCCCTATCTAACCCTAATCACACACAACATTTTCAACCGCAGTCACACTTTATCTTCTCTCCCAAAATAGATCTGCTCCCATTACTTTATTCATACGTAGATAATAAGAAGAACTTCTATCATCCATCTCTTATCAAATCAAACGCCATCCTTATTTCATAAGATGAAACGAAGGACCAATCTAATCATTCCAATGGATAACGTTCATGTGTACCAGACCAGAACAATAACGGCTTCAAGTTCCTTTTGTGGTCTCAGGTAGGTGTTGATTTTTTGTGTCTTGGTTTTGAGTAACTTGTACCGAAACAAAGATTGAATGATAACGAAATTGTTTTCGTTCTCTCTTTATATTCGGACATTAAAGAAAAAGCTATGCTTTTTATAGATCCGTGATGATTATAGTTCAAACCAAAAAATCATAAAAGATTTGTATCCATGGTTGAACGATTTTGAGATCATTTTTCTTTTCGATTAAGTTCAGTTTTGAGTCTTGATTGATGGAGGAGATAGATGATGATGAAATGTGACGATGTGATATAGGAGATTAGATTGTAGATTTGGTTGATGGTTGATGTAGTTGGCTGTTGATAGTTGTTGATGATGATAATTGTTGTAATGGGTTATTGTTATTGTCGATGTTGTTGGTGTTGTTAAGATATGGTGGGTTTGGTTTAATGTTGCAAGTCTGTTTCATTTACACCTTTTTTTCTTTTGACCTTGACTTGGTATGGACTCGGTTGAGTTTGACCGGGTCAACTCGGTAATGACCGAGTTGACTCGGTTTGGTTTTTAACAAAACGCAACCAAGAATCAATTTGGCCAGTGTTATGTTTAGATTTGGCATATTTATATGTCTTACATTGTACCTGTACACCAAATCGCAATGGCCAAAACGCAACACCCAAAACGCATGATCAAATCGCAGTCCATTGTTGTGTAGACAAAACGCAATCGACAACCTATCAAATCGCAACATGTACTTTTTTTTCTTGAAAACCGGATCTGTGTTTTGTCTTTTTGGTCAAAACGCAACCAAGAAACCCATATAAAACCCAGATTTGTTTCATCAATATTCTTTGTCTTGAAGGCTAAACTTGAGCTTTCCTGGATGCATCTTAAATCTAGAGTTAAATATTAATACCTTATCTCCTTCTTTGAAATTTTTATCTCCTCGAAGCCTAGATTCAATGCATTTCTTAGTTCGTTCTTTGTAGATCCGGGTGTTTCCATATGCCTCATCTCTTAACTATATCAATTCAGTAAGTTCTATGAAATGTTTTTTTGCAGCAGCTGCGAGATCTATATTACATTGTTTTAATGCCCAATATACCTTATGTTCGATCTCCACAGGTAAATGACATGCTTTTTCGTAAACAAATATGAAAGGTGTCCATCCAGTGGGCGTTTTGTAAGCAGTTCTGAATGCCCATAATGCGTCGTCAAGCTTTTCTGACCAATTCTTTAGGTTATATCCAACCGATCTTTCCAAAATACATTTTATAGCTCTGTTAGTCACTTCAGTCTGTCCTTTGGTTTGAGGATGATATGCAGTAGATAATTTATGAGTCACTTCATGTCACACCCCGCCAAGGCGAAAACACGAGGTGTAACGTCATGGATATCATCATAACACAATGGTGTCAACAATAGAGAAACACTAAAATACATAACTAAGTCATAAAGACACAATGTGTCATGACAATATCAAAAACCAAATGAACGACATCTTGTATTAATGAAAAAAGGGTTTCACCAATACAAGGACAATACTTCATGAACCTAATAAAATCAAATAACATTCAACAAAATCTAGGCGATAAACATAAACAAACTCAGGAGCAAACTCCAATGCAATCCTAGCGGTCACTCTAGCCACTTCTTTTAACCTTAATATTCTCACGAAGCTCACCTGAAAATGATGCTTAAAAACATCAACACAATGGTTGGTGAGAGTCATAGGGTTAAGACACATAACAAAATCTTACAAAACAATTGCTGCGATTAGTAAAACAATTCAAAATAACACACATGACACCACAGTCCACTGGTATATCATTCCATATTCACAATAGGGTCATGGGTAGCTCACTACCCTCCGATCAGAACACAAAGTCAGTAGGAATTATTTCAACCCTTCAGTTGGATTTGTTTGTGGTAAGCACCACTCTCAACCGAACTAACATACTTAACGGTTTGACTAACCTGCTCAAGCCATGGTTGTCACAAATGTCATGTAAAACATGTTAGCATTTAGCATTTAGGAGCATGCGTTATTTAGATAAACTAAGTAATATTTTATCTAAATTGCTTGAAGAAGACTAATGTCTTTATAGTGGACATGCATTTAATATCTAAGAAATTAAACCATTGACATGCAAGATTCATAGAGACATATAATTGCATTACATGGGAACAAGTAATCATCTTAAAACATTAAAGCACACATGTGAGGTGCATTGTGTATAGATAGACTAAGGAAAAGCCTAATTTCTACGTGCTTAGTGTGTACTCCTAATGAGACACAAAGTCTATCGATGTAGACTATCATTAGACATATTTAGGAAGAGCCATTTAATTAAATTAGAAAATGAATATGAGACATCACTAGTGGTGCTCAATTCAGGCTAAACACGACCATTTTTACGGGTTATACACCAAACCCAACTTCACTCTTGGAAGCAATTCAACCGTTAGGTCAAATTGAATTTCTAGTGCAATAGATTCTCTAGTATCATTCCTCATGTTAAACAAAAAATAGAGTTTCTATTATTTTCCTAATATGTGTAGCAATATAAAATTTGTATATCTTTTCATATAGGGCTATCATGACTCCACCTAACAAACGTTAATTCCGTTCGCATAAGCCTAATCAAGATGTGTGGAATTGTAAGCTAAGCTAAGCAAAGATTTTTAATCTTTTGTCAAGATCTAAGGTTGTTTGGTTTGATTACATAGTTCTTGATTGAATGGATGTCATATTTTTAGTTCATCTTACATTGTAGTTGTCACAAGTGATTAATTAACGTTTGGTTTTTTCAAAACCAGATATGGGCTATATTTTTGACATGACAAATATGTTATATTGAGAGTGTTTTAAAAGATTCTCCATTTCATGTTAATGAAGATAATCTCATCATATTATTTATCTTAATTAATTTGTGATTCTTTAATGATAAATAATTGAAAAGAAACATATTTTATTTTTTAAACAAATATACTTTTCTAAAATTATTATTCTTATCAATGTTGTATATTATAATTAAATAAGTAAATATATTTTTACTTGTTTATGCATTGACACATATTTTGATAGGTTATTTTTCAATTCTAATAACATTATTTTTTTAAAAATTATATGATATGTATTTTTCTTGTAACATAACCATTATGCTACGAAGAAAATAAAATGCATATGATATATATTATCCTTTATCAATCTTTAATAGGATATAGTCCAGAAAATCATTAAACATAGTGTTTCTCAACATTCATAATCCTAGGTAGAATAAACAACGAAATATTATTCTTATTTAAATTTATTAAAAGAGAATTTATGCTTTGAATTGTGCTTTTATATTGTATGAGCAAAGTTTACATATGTTGTTAGTTTGCTCGTGTTTGGTTTTTTAGAAATGACACATTTACCAATTGCATTGCAATGTAAATTACTTGAATATTTCGGATGAAACATCTAAGTTTCGTCAATCCTAATTCATTATGTATTTTATGCATGTATTAAACATATTAGTATAATATTAGAACACAACCATTGGACAAGTAGACTCAATATGACATCATCAACACAAGTGTGAGTTATGATCCGATGCATATTCTTTTCATCTAGAAAAGGATGTAATTATTTTCATATCAATCAAGTATGATTGAAGTTACTAATGTATTAATACAATCTTTTCTTTTGTTTAACCAACCCAAGGTCAAACAAAGCAAGTTGTTGAAAATATTTAAACGTGTTGTTGAAAATAGATTAAATCGTTAGAAATATTTAG
This sequence comes from Tanacetum coccineum, assembly GCA_026074375.1. Lineage (NCBI taxonomy): Eukaryota > Viridiplantae > Streptophyta > Magnoliopsida > Asterales > Asteraceae > Tanacetum > Tanacetum coccineum. The sequence continues at coordinate 39,814 of BQNB010021327.1, read as the reverse complement.
GTGACTAGTTTTAACACATTTAATAATATACTTGACAAGTTATTGAACTCTTATTCCTAAGTATATTCCCATAATCTTGAAACTAAACAAATAAGAATCTGATTTCATGTCCATACACGAAAACTTGTCAATTTGATTCAATAAAGATATCAATCATTATTGAATAATGAATGACAATATTTCGCAAAATCTTTCTTGACCTCACGAACACTCATTAAAAGAAAATAGATAAATATTAAATAAGTGTGTTCCATTAACCCAAGATTAATTGTAAAGGGTGTGTTGATGAATAATTTAAGTTAATTTCTATTCTAAAGATTGTCATAAATTTTACTTGTTGAAAAACTATTAGTTGTTATGTATATCTACATAGTTTTTGGACATTTTTAGAGTATCTCAATGAGTTTTTACCATTTTTTATACAACCAACATCTTTTTTAAAATACTACGTGTTAAAAATATATAAGTATGTTTAGTTAAACCATGCAAGCACAAACATTTTCTTTTTCTAGTTACTAATGTATTAATACAATCCTTTTTCTTTGTTAACCAACCCAAAGGTCAAACAAAGCAAGTTGTTAAAATATTTTAAACGTGTGTTGAAAATAGATAAATCGTTAGAAATATTTAGTGATTAGTTTTAACACATTTAATATATACTTGACAAGTTATTGAACTCTTATTCATAGTATAGCCCAAACTCGAAAAGATTTACAAGATGTTATTTAACATTTGTAAATTCCATGATCGTAAGCCTATATGTAGACACGAACAATTCACCATCTTAAGTGCAAGAAATCTAGCATAAAGTTTCTAGGTTTTTGCATCCTCCGAAAAATAGCTACAAACAAATATGTACAAGAAACATTGCTTAGACATTCAATTAGCTTAATTAACAAAATAGCAACATAATCCAATCATTTAATAATTTCTACTAACAAACTTAAGACATAAAGAAATGCACATAATCATATAGCATAACACATAAAATGCTTGTCGTCGTTTTGTGTATTAGATACAACAATGTATACATAGCTCGGTTATTAATATGAAAATAAATAGTTCCTCCCTATTTCAAAAATTAACCAATTTAAATTTTTTTTGAAAGGTTAATTACACCATTTCAAAAGATATACCGACTAGAAATGTCTGACTCGAAAGGAAAAGATAAAATACAAGTATTACGTTAAAACCAGACTCAACGTTTTGGACAATAAGTAGTATTTTGCCTTTCTGACTAACTTAAGTTTGAAATAAATACTTGGAAGTATATTTATATGAAAGTAGACTCAATTATCTTCGAAATGGCGGGTGGCATGACTTCTACGGACTTACGGTTGATTTTATATGAATTTTCAAAGTTTCCAAAAAACTATCGAATCAGACAGGTGATCGCCTTAAATATAAGGGGGCCGGCCAGGAGTTAAGGGGGCCGGCTATACACTTTAAGGGAGGCGGCCATCTGACACTCAGATTTGCCATTTTTTGTACAAAATTGTTTACTGACTTTGCAAAAACGTGTACAACTTTCTGAACTTGATACGGAACATATAACACTTTTTTAAGCATCATTTTTACCTCGAGCTAGTATAATTAGTGTATTTAATAACAAAACTAATACAAGTTAAGCAACAAAACACTTTTCATATTTAATCCCCCTAATGGGTAATTTGATACATGGATCTACTCAATTTTTAAAACCATTTGTTTTGAAAATTAGAGCGACGTGGCTCTGATACCAATTGTGGAAATCGTAGAATACCAATTGTAAAAATCGTAGAGGGGGGTGAATACGTTTCCATTTAAAAACTTAAAATATTTCGTATCAAATTATCCATCAAGTTAGACGCAATATGATGAGTGTGAATAATACATCTATATTCACTAGAACATGGCATAGTAATATAAACACAATCATAATGTTAACTTCTATCCATGACACAATCATCATCTAAACAATATAAGCAACAATCAACACACATATAGATATAATGCAAATATAAATGTAAGGCGATAAGATAAATAAAGATGTAAAGCGAAAAATAAAAGAAAGTACAAACCGGACGCGATGATTTATAGTGGTTCAGTCACGGAGCACCTTTTCGCCCTACTCCACTCCCCGAGTACCAAACTCGAGAGTTACTTCACTAGTCAACAAGCTCCTTTTAGGCGGAGAAAACCGTACATGACTAAGCTTACACCGATTTTCGACACTAAGCCAAATGTCAAGTTCTAATCATAGCTAGAACCAATCTATCACAACTCTTGTATGCTAACCGCACTACTTCACAATGATTCACAACTTAGCTTCACTTCATAACTTATCTTCACTCCACAACTTCACTTCAACTTTACGACTTCTCTACCCTTCACAACTTTTTTATACTTCACAACTTCACTTCACTTCAACTAGACACTACCTTAATCACACCAATCTAACACTACTTACTAAGATCACCTCGACCTAACAACTATACATACCATGATCACCACGATCTAACTATTATACAAGTTTAGAATACATGGACACGATTTATACATTGTGAATGTAAGACATGTCACGAATGTACTAACTAACTACATAACTTTGTATCTTGATAATAACGAGGGTTCTTCTCTTGCAGTTGAAGGAATAAGCTTGAATCACTTATAAACAAATGCTTAAGATTAAATGATCAAAGGACTGTATGTGATGTATAAACTGATTTTAGACAGAAAAGAATGAGTGCAAAAGGTTAGAAAATCAATAGGGAATAGTCAAGTATTTATAGGCAATCTAGGGGGAATTTTTGTCTGACCGGTCCCCTTAATTAGGGTGTCGGTCCCCTTATTAATTAAGGGGACCGCCCTTATAATTAAGGGGGGCTCCTAGCCTGGACGCTCCCTTTTTTGTCTTTTCTGGGGGAGGGGTGTTTTCTGGAACATTTCTACCCGTTTTTAGATAGAAAATTTGAATTCAAAATATTTATTTGAATAAAACATTTCTTTTAAAATCTAAAAATGTTTTGTAAAAGTTATAAAAATGTTTGTGACATTTTTATAAAAAAATATGTGGTTAAATAAAAATTCCTTTGATCATAAAATAAATTAAACATTTTTTATTCATACCTTAACTGGTTTACGTCGAGTGCAAACTTTGTTGAAGCAGACTTGAGACGTCGAGAGATGTTGTCGTATGAATGCATTGATGATTTGTGATCAGAAGCAACTTAAGTAGTTTACGTTATGTGTTATAAATAACATGTTTGTCATCACCAAAACATGAAGAGAATGTATAGATTAAATATCGTAATATTTCTACCAACACAATGTTTATGAAAACGGTTATAGTCTAGGTAAAATATGCAACCTAGTTCTCTATAACCTTGGCTCTGGATACCAATGTGTAACACCCCCAAAATATCGAAAAGGTAGCCGGGAGCGTTAGTTCATAATACAACAACATAAGTTATAAGAGAACGACCTCTAATTGAGTCGTTTAAAAGATAACCTCGTTGATTTGATTGAAAATAAACAAGTTGTAACATTGGTCCCATAAGTTTGCATCAAAATGAAAGACATAAAGTACTACAACGAGGAAAGATAGTTTGTATGCAAGTAATAATCCATGAAATGTATTCTTGAAAAGTATGGACTCCATGCAGATCAAGTATGTCAAGCAGCTATTCACCTGAGAAAACATGCTTAAAAGTGTAAACATAAAGTTGGTAAGTTCATAGGTTTAGTTAAGTAATAAGGGTGGACCGCAAGATTTCAAAAGTGTGGCTATCATAACACATACAATATCACCAAAAGTAATTACGATTACAATAAGCTCATGACACCGAGAATACGACAATATAAGTATGCAAATCAATGCAAATTAAGTGCCCTAGTAGATGTTCAACCCGCAACATCCAAGTCTGACATGGTATACGTCCATTAGTTTGGTTCACCAAACTAGTAAGCGCTTAACTTACCTAAACAAGGATGTCAATCCCAATAGATCTATTTATAACACTCGCGCTTACACAAAGTAATAAACGGTTCATGATAATCCAGGCATAGTGGGTTATCGCTACTTAGGCTAATCCGTAATCATTTAGAAAGAAAGTAAAGTACTTGTGTCCATAAGTAAAACAAGCAATGCATCTCACCCCGAGATTTGTAAAACAGTGATAAACGGTTAAAGCGGGGATATAAACTCACCTCAAGTAGTTTGTGATTTCGATAACAGAAGGTAAGCACGGAAAACGGTGCACGGAAACTCTAACCGCAACCTAAATAAGTAATATGCTTTTAATATAATGAAAACTAGTGTGCAAGGATAAAAATGTATAATATCAGTCCTACATCACCCGTACACAGTTGCGTTTAAGTTCTACAAGTTAAAACGTGCATTTCAAAAAAATGAAATATTTATTTTTACGTTTTCAAAAGTTCTCAATCTTTACGAGTTACCCACTTTATCGACCAATAACTCCTTCGTTACATGGCCTAAAAATGCGAGTCCGGGTTTTCTAAAAACTAGAGTGTAAGTACTTTAAAAAAGTTAGCTTATCATTTCACCCTATTCAGACTCTAAATCCCTTGAAAACCGTGCCCAAACAGGCTGGACGCGAAGATTTGGCAGTTTCTAGACTTGGAAAATTTCAGGTTTAATTCAACATGTTTTAACCGCGAGGTCATACTTTCGGCGGACTGTATCTTTCTCAAAACAAAACGTTTTCTGGTGATTCCATGGGCTAGGGAAAGCTACCAACCCCCACTACAACAAACTAGTTTACTACAAAACCTAATTCTATCAATAACTGTTTCAAAATCAAGCCCAAAACAGGCCACTCGCGTTTTTTTTATAGCTTTACATAAAATTACGTGGATTTTCTTTTAGCCGTATCTTACTCGTCCGACCTCTATTTTTGGTGATTCAAATTGTAAATTTACGTTATAGAGCCCTCTACAAGATCCACTACTGACCCGACCCTCAAACCCATCCTAGAGTGGTCGTGGTTAGTCTCCAAATTACCCATTCTGAAATTATTATCATTTTTCCAAATATTTTGATTTCGAGAATTAAACTATGAGATTGCTACCGTTTGATCTAGTTTTTGGACATAACATCTGTGAGACCATAGAATAAGACGTGGTAACAAGGTCTTAAGTTGAAAATTTGTTTTAAGTTGGTTTTTTTAGAAAGAAAAATGCATATATCAGATACATGCGCATTTTCGTGTGAAAGGAAAGGATTTTTAAGCCACTTACGCATATGAGTGATGTTTAATGAGTGATGCTTACTCGAATGAAGATGATGGCGAATCAATAACCGAAAACCCCAAATTATTCAAGTATTAACCCAATTTTGCCTTCAACAAATTATGAATCAAAACCTTAATAATTTTTGTGTGCTCTTGAGTTTGCAGCCGAGCCTAAGAAGGGAGAGAACCAGATTTTTGATGTGTGTTTGCTAGATGGAAATGAAATAATTGGTGGGAAGTTAGATTAATAAAGGGTGTGTGGTGAGAAAATAGGGGGGACGTGTGTGGGAGTTATAAGGAGGGAATTATATATATATATATTGAATTGAATATATAATTGCATATATTTATTTAAACATGGTAGAGATGGTAGCTAAGTTTTTAAGGTCAAACGTAAGCGTTTTTACGTAAAACATAGAAATAAAACATGAAATGTTACAAATTATATATATATATATTTGTTTATATATATATATATATATATTGAATTGAATGTATAATTGCATATATTTGTTTAAACATGGTAGAGATGGTAGCTAAGTTTCTAAGGCCAAACGTAAGCGTTTTTACGTAAAACATAGAAATAAAACATGAAATATTACAAATTATCTTTGTAACAATTATATAACACATAATTGACGTAAACTTATGTTTGTTTAGTGTCGGTTTACGTTAAATGTTGATTTTTAGTTTACACGATTTGACTCAACGATTATAAATAAAAGTAAACACATAAAATTTGAAGTAAATAGTTTTAAGTTTATTGATGTAAAATAACCTAAAAATGTGGATTGTCACAGAAATAAATCAGTAACCACCATATCAATACTTGTAATATATAAAACTTAAAAAAAGTTATTAATATACATTAAAATGTCAGTTAGGAAATCTCAATATAAAAAGAACACATTGTTTATGAAAAAATCAAAAAGCTACAACACAAACTAATCATACTTCATACACAATAGATTCAGCCATCCAGGGCTCTTCTGGTCCTTGAACCTCGCCTAGCCCCTCGCTAAAAGATTTAATTATACGGGAACTCAAAGCCGAAACGCGGGGGTACTGGTCTTTTAACTTATGTTTTAAAGATGCTACTTATGTGTTCCTTTCTTGCGTTTAGATCTTATGTTTATTTGGATCTTATATTTTTATAGTCCTTGAACCTCGCCTAGCCCCTTGCCGAAAGATTATATTATACGGGAACTCGTCGCCGCAACGCACGGGTACTGGTCTATTTTAACTTATGTTTCAAAGATGCTACTTATGTGTTCCTTTCTTTCGTTTGGATCTTATGTTTATTTGGATATGAAATAATTTGCATTGTGTGAAAACTAGAAGGGGGGTTGAATAGTTTACCGCTTTTTAATTAAAGGTTTTGAAGTGTTTGTAAAAAACTTTAGATTTGAATTTATGTGAACTCAACACTTGCACAATATGAACTATATATATTTATCTAAACAATTGATATGATAGTATGAAGAGATAATGTAAGACAAGAGATAAGAGTAAGAACAATCAAACCACAACACGATGATTTAAAGTGGTTCGGTAACGAAGCACCTCTTCGCCCTACTCCACTCCCCGAGCGCTTAACTCGAGAGTTTTCTTCACTATGTCAACAAGCTCCCTTATGGCGGAGAAAACCGTACACAACGTTGCTTACAACGATTTACGACACAAAGCTAAATGTCGAGTTCTAATCTTAGCTAGAACCAATCTATCACAACACAACTTCACGACTTCACAACCTTACAACTTCTTCACAACTTCAAGACTTCCTCACAACTTCACGACTTCACTTCACCACACTAGTTATGCCACAACTAACTAACACTACTTGGTAAGATCACCATGATCTATCTATACTTACAAATATCACCAAGATCTAGCTACTACACATAAATACAAGATATACAAAAGATTTACAAGTTATGATATGGATGCAACAAGATTGCAACAACACACAAAGGTGTAATACTTCTTCACTTGAGGATGGAAGTATTCTTCTCTTGCACTTGAGGAATTGAGCTTGGATCACTTGGAAACAAAGCTTTATGATTAAATGATCAAAGGATTTTACAAAGGATATGTGGGCTGTTTTGAGTAGAAGAATGAGTGCAAAAGGTAAGAAAATTATGGGGAAAGTCCAGTATTTATAGGGTAAACTGGGGGAGCGTCTACCTAGGGGCGGTCCCCTTAAATAGGTGGGCGGTCCCCTTAATTTTAAGGGCCGCCAGTATTAAAGGGCCGCCCAAGACTAGGGCTTCCCCAGTTTGTCTTTTGTGTAGGGGAATTTTCTGGAACATTTCTAGCGTTTTAGGTTCGAAAATTTGAATTTCAAAATGTTTATTTTGAATAAAACATTTCTTTTAATTTTAGAAAATGTTTTGTAATGGTTCAATAAATGTTTACAACATTTGAATAAAAGTGTGAGTTGAATAAAAATTCCTTTGATCAAAAATGCTTAAGCATTTTATTTATTCATACCTTTAAGTGATGTATTTGTTGAAATGAGAATTTACTACTAATTACTGTTTACGTTGAACGATTTTATATTTTGTATAACAAAACCTAAAGATTGAAAAAATATTAGTATTTTTTAGGCAATTATTTTATCAACTCTCTCCCTTTTTAGATGATTACAAAATTTAACTCATAAATGTAAAATTATTTTAAACAATGTATTTAGTGAGTTCATGTCAATTCCTCCCCTTTTTTTGTAGAATCAAAAAGACATCGTCGAGATTTGCTAGTTAAATCGACGGAAATGCTTCCCCTTGATGTGTGCTCCCCCTCGTTCGAGGGCACCAAGGAATTGAACTATGGTTTCTTGGCTACAAAAATGAGTTAAAACAATATAAATATTTCTAACATATAACAAGAAGGAAGGAAAAATATGACAAGTGCAAGCAAACATCAAAGCAAAAAAAATACTTCATTCATTTAAGACAATGTGTGTGAATAACACACAAGCATACATAAATAGTAAAACAAATATGCTTTAGAAGCATAATAATACATAAAGAAAAATCCTAAATACCATATAATGTGGGGGGTGATTTTGACTTTCTTGCATACAAAAAGAATTGAACGATTATTTGAAGGCATATTACGAGATTAGTTAGTTAGAGAGTTTGGAGCGGAGGCGGTTGTGGAAGGGTAATCTCTTTGAACTCTAGGTGGTAAATGAGGTCGAGTGAGGAGGAATCCAATCCAATTAATATCCTCACTTAAAGCAAGGAATTGTTTTTGGGTGAAGATGCAACAAGGGTAATACCCAACGTGGGTTTCAACTTAGTTGATGTTGAGGATGTGTGGTAAGTTTGGAGAGTAAGGTGATGAGGGAATGTTGTTTTGTTGTTAAGTGAGATGCATGGATAAGAGGTTAGATAGGTCTGAATTGAATAATGTCATCAACTAGGCTTTCTCTACTTGGAGATAGAGGTGGTGTGTGTTGAGTTTGGTTGTTACTTTGAGGTGGAGCTTAGTGTAAGCAATATGTGAGTTGATGGGTGAGATGGGAAGTGGAGGATGTGAGACACTTATGGTGATGTGGGAGTGTCCTTAATGTAAGGATTTGGTAATGCTTGATTGGGGTGATTGTTTTCTTGAGATGGTTCATGATGAGGAGTGAGTGGTTTTGGTATTGGTGAAGTTGTATTGAGCACATTTGATGTGTTGCAAAGGTTTGGTTTCTTCCTCCAAATGGGTTTCACACTCATTTTGGAAACCCTTGATGGTTTGGATGTGGGTTTGTTAGGAGATTTCATTGATAGGGATGATTGTGATGATGATGAATAAAGATGTATTTATAGTGGAGGAAAGGTTTAAATTAGGACAAATGAACATTCAAAGGATTAAATCCAAGAAATGTTTGTGAATTTAGGGAAACAGTAGCTAAGTCTAGAGGGTGTTTGGTTAAAAAGAAAAGAAAAATATTGTTTTCCCCATGTTTGCCTAGGCCGGCCCCTTAAAAATAAGGGGGCCACCCTTTATGAATTAAGGGGGCCGCCTATTGGGATTTCCCAGATTTCTCAAAATTTGATTTTTCTCAAAATTTTGTGTGAGGGTTTCTGTTTTGGTGGTTAGTTTGCAGCAAGTCCATCCTTTTATGGCAATTAAGGTTTTTAGCACATAGCATTTAAGCATTCAACATTCTATATATATATGACAAGATGTAGGACAAAACTATTTCACATAATTTTAGCATATACTCATATATGAATTGAGAACCAAAAAAATGAAGAACATATATAAAATAGTAACAAGATATGATGCACAAAGAATTTTTCTTGTCAAGAGGGCTAAGTTAAGAATGAACTAAACTTATGTGCAAGTACTAGTGTGTGCCTAAATGCGACAAATGTGGAGTAGCGATTATTTCGACACTAAGACATGCAAAACCTAAGAAATAATCCAAATGCTCCTTGATTTAATTTTGTTCAACCAAGATTGTCGAAAAATATATATTAGATTATATACTTTTCACAACAAGTAAGGCAATCATTATGCATATGTGAAAAATGTTTTTAGCATATCTTAACAATATATGAAACTTGATTTTTATGTGCTCCTAGTTGTGAGAAGAACTTTTTAGAAAATAATAGATTGGGATTATTGTATATATGTATAATGAGATATGCATTGAGATAGAAGAATTAGTAGAAGTTTGTTTATAAACTTTTCCCAATCTTGTGTTTTTGTGTGAAATAGAAGCCTAGACTCAGAAAAGAAAAAAAAATTGTCAGTGGGTGGTCCCCTTAAAGTCTGGGCGGTCCCCTTAAAATTAAGGGGGCCGCCCTTTATGAATTAAGGGGGCCGCCATCTGTTTGAAAAAATTTCTCAGGATTTTTGTCAAACAATTTTTTTTTGATGATTTCTTTATTATGCCGAAAACTTAATCGATTTGTTCCATCATTCCTAGGCCTAGACGTAAGTAGTTAAATGGCTCACGTTTAAGTGGTTTAGTTAGGATATCGGCTATGTTGTCTTCCGATGTGACCTTTTCTATAGAGATATTTCCTTTTTGAACATTATCGCGAAGGAAGTGATGACGAATCTCAATGTGTTTTGTTCGTGAGTGTTGAACGGGATTCTTACTTAAGTCTATAGCCCCTTTGTTATCACACATTATTGGAATGTCGTCTAACCTAACGCCATAGTCTATGAGAGCTTGCTTCATCCATAGAGCTTGTTGACATGCCTTTCCGGCGCTTACGTATTCCGCTTCGGTTGTGGAGATGGCAAGAGCGGTTTGCTTCTTTGAAAACCACGATGTTAGACAACATCCCATAAACGTGCAAACACCACTAGTGCTCTTGCGATCCACGTAATCTCCCGCATGATCCGAATCCGCATACACTATTGTTTCTATGCCGGATCCCTTAGGATACCATAATCCTAAATGCGTAGTGCCTTTAATGTATCGGAAGATACGTTTAACCGCTTCTAGGTGAGAGGTTTTAGGATCCTCTTGAAAGCGGGCACAAAGGCAAACACTAAACATGATATCGGGTCTACTTGCCGTTAAGTATAATAAACTACCTATCATGCCTCTATATTTGGTATTATCTACGGACTCACCTTCTTCGTCTCTCGTGAGTTTGGTTTCCGTAGACATAGGGGTCTTTATTGGCTTAGAGTCTTCTAGTCCAAATTTCTTAAGCATTTCCTTAATATATTTTGATTGATTAAAAAATATTCCATCATCTAATTGTTTTATTTGTAATCCTAAGAAGAAATTTAGTTCCCCCATCATACTCATTTCAAACTCATCATGCATGATCTTGGCAAAGTCATCACACATTTCTTGACAAGTTGCTTTTGGGTCTTGTTTTAGACCATAAAGAATCTGTTCTTAAGTCTATAGACTTAATTCAGTTCTTGCGAACGTCAATGAATCCCCGAAGGTTGTGCCTCGTAAACCTCCTCATTGATAAAACCAGTTTAAAGAATGCACTCTTTAACATCCTTTTGGTTATAACTTAAAGTTTAGTGCAGCAAGCAGCAAGCTAAATGTATTCTTCGGGACTCTTGTTAGCTTCGGGTTGCATATCTTTCGTCTTAATATATTCTTTCTTGGTGGATTATAACCTTGGGCGACTAACCTGCTTTGTTTTAGTTACGATGCCATTTTCAACGAGTTTATGTCTAGATACCCATGTTGTTACCAATAATGGTCATTATCCATGGATTGTTTTTTTTTTTTTTTTTTTTTTTTTTTTTTTTTTTTTTTTTTTTTTTTAGTTTTTTTTTTTTATTTTTTTTTTTTTTTTTTTATTTTTTTTTTTATTTTTATTTTTTTTTTTTATTTTTTTTTAGAATTTTATTTTTTTTTTATTTATTTTTTTTTCTTTTATTTTTTTTTTTTTTTTTTTTTTTTTTATTTTTTTGTTTTTTTCTTATTTTTTGTTAGTTTTTTTTTTTTTTTTTTTTTTTTTTTTTTTTAATCCTTTTTTTTCTTCCTTTTTTTTTTTTAGTTTTTTTTTTTTTTGTGTTTTTTTTGTTTTTTTTTTTTTTTTTTGAACTAGTTAACAACATCATTAGTTTTAATTTCGTTTAGTTCCTCTTTGCATGACCACTACAATTTTCATTTTTTAATGCCTCATTTATATTTTTAGGTTATATTGTTGAAATAAAGCAAAAGAAATTGCTAGTGTCTTGAGCTTGACGGACCCTTAAGAGTTTTTGATTTAGATCACCTAATAACATTTTCTAGGGGATGAGTTTTAGATTCTTTAATATTTATAATTTGATTATTTTCTAATGAAATGTCTTTAAGATCATTGCTTATGGGTTTTGTTTTACTAACCTCAATAGCATCTTCTTCAACTAACTCATCATCTTCCAATGGTGATGTTTTAGGCGGGGGAGAGGTGTAAGTTTCACGAATGTTACATTTAAACAACTCTTCAACTTTTTTTGTTTGTTTGTTAAGATAGTATGTCAAGCTTTACTATGTGGGAATATCATAGGAAAACACTTCGTATGATTTGGGTCAAACTTGGTTGAGGTATATCCTTTATATTAAGAAATTATAAGCATTTTACTCTGAATACTCTTAATAGTTAAGGTTTGGTTTCTACCTCTTATACTCGTATGAAGTAGGTTTTTCCTATAAATACGTCTAATGCAACTCTATTTAATATATTGGTTGTCGTTTCGATCAGCATTACACCAAAGTTTTTGAGGAATGGATTGTTTCGTTTAACATGGTTCACACTAATTTTTGTAGAGTGTGGATTTTTTATTTCTACTACCACATTTGCATTGTGGAGTACGAGGGAGCGGGAAAAAATTGTTGAGAATATCCTTTGTAACACCCCCCAATTTGGGTTCGATAGCGGAATAAGGGTCCGGGGCGTGATTACTTTCTCAGATCATAAAACACAAGATTATATAAGAAAGACCAAAAATGTCATTAAATATGATACATTGGATTTAATAATGTATGGGTTACAAAAGCCCGATGCTTTACTTGTTTACTTTGTTATTATTACAAAAGATTTCCAGCCATAACCGATTATACAAAATGTAATGCGACTAAATCTTTATGCATGACTTTCAAAATATTACCAACTATGGTATACTTCGCACCATGAGCTTATTTGAACCCTCCTGATGAAAAATTGCATTTGTAAAACGGTCCAACAAAGTTAGTGAATTTCATTAGGTTTATGTAAATGTATATGCAGGACAGCAAGCTTTCCTCGTGATATGCAATAGATGCTGGACATCATAAAAGGTAATTACGTTTCACGAAGCTCATGTCACCGAAGCTCGACATAAATGATATACAATATATAAATTATTGCCTACATTGCCCCTGATGAGTTCAACCCGTAACATCCAAAATCGACATGATATACGTTCGTTTCCCAGTGATAGATAGTCACCTGAACGGGGAGGTCAATCCTAAATAGATCTATCTATAATCATTCGCGCTCACATTCCAGTAATTGACAGTTCATGATTCATGGGCCAATAGTGGGTTGTCGTATCTTAGGCAAATCGTTATTCATGATTAAATGTACACTTGCGTCAATTTGTAAAACATGCATATGTTTCTTACACCTAAAAATAACTTGTAATTCTATAATTGTAAAACATAGGGACTATATCGAACTCTCACCTCGAGTGAGTAAATTGATAATGAAATATCCGAAATGAAAACGCGTCACACTAACGCCCGAATGCAATCTAGTTAATATAGGTCATATGAGTACTCAAGTACTTTGACTAACAACTACCATATATAATCCTTTATAGTTACATCATACTATCGTTCGGGCTATCATAATTAAGAGGTCATGTAGTGACGTATGAGGAGCTAGGACACTTTAAATCGTAAATCCAAAAACTCGTCGATACGCCACCCCGAAGAGGCCTCATTATGAAACTCCCTAGTAATATAGCACTTTGATTAACTAAAACCACATATAATTCTATATAGCTACATCACCATCTAATCGTTTTAGTGAAATCATATTTATAAAGTAAAAACGTTTATAAATACGCCTTTAGCAAAAATGACCTAACTTTATCGTTTTAAGTCCGTTTCTCGCGTTTCTTACATCCACGCTTTCGTATTAAGACGAGTGATCATAATATTACATTTTTAAGTTTTCAACATTCTGTGGTGAATAGTGTTTTTACTGTTCATCACATCTAATAACTTATTTTTACGTTTTAATTAGCGTAAAACCTGTAAATGTCGTATCTTATTCGTTATATCTCCGTTTTTAGCGATTCTTGCGAGCACGTTCTCGTAATTAAAAGTTTTATCAATTTATTGATGTTTTAAAAGTATAAGTTTCTGTGGTGAATAGTAACTTTTATAAAAATAGTTTTATAAAAGTATTTATCGTCGTAAACTCGTAATTAGCGTATCTTCTTCGTTATTAATCCGTTTTCTGAGTTTCTTATCATTTTGGAATCCTCATGGGATGTACTATCTTTATAAAACATAATATAGACACTTTAATTTTCGTCCCAAAACAGAAAGTTTTGAAGTTTGTGTTAAAAACTTGTTTTAAGCTTGATTTTATACTTTTAAGCTTCAACACCTTGTTACAAATACTTTACAACACTTTATAGCTTATGTCTTACATATAATAAGTCCATTAGTCCATACTTTGTCCATGTATCCAAGATGACAAGTTCTCTAATCTTACTTTTAATCAAAACTTATTAAAGAAACCCTAATTTAACAAGTTTACACATGAACTTTTTATACATAAACCAAGAGTGTACAAGAGTTATACTTCCATTATAACATCATATTTACATCCATATAACATGTGAAAAAGTTCACAAAACAATGATCACAAGTAAAAATCCATTTCACATGTTTAAAAGTATCCTAAATGGTGATATTGCTAAATAGAACATATAAATGCATAAAATGATAAATGAAGGACATAAAGAGTTTTAGATAACCTTATGATGATGAATGATGATGAACAACACAATCTAAACCCTTATTTAGTTGAAAAACCAAAGCTTACAAGCTTAGAAATCCCTAATTCCCCAATAGAATCCTTATCTTGCTTTTTTGACTTCAATATTGTAACCTTTAACCAACCCTTGCAAATATTAAGACTCTTTGAGTGTATGATGTAGGTATGTGTGTATGGTCTTAGAAAATCAAGCTATGGATTTGCTAAAAGGGGTGTTTGATGTCGTGGCTATGTAGAGAGAAAGGGAGGGTAGAAGTTGATTTTTGGTAAAGAAATGCAATGTATGTTTTTATCTTTAAGTGTAAGACTTGTAAGCTAGTTACTTGTATTATAACAAAGACCAAAAGTCTAAGCAATGAGGGGGGGGCATCACATTTGGTGAGAAAAATGGGGATGACTAGTGATGTAAATCACTAGTCATGAAAGATGTCTTGTTACCTCATTCTTGCACAAGACTTATGGTAAGGATTATGAGTCCTTATGTTCCCTATTATGGAGGCGATCCTATGAAATCAAGGAAGAAACTTGGCTAGCTAAATTATCTAAGTGAAAAAAAAAGTTTACTTGCACATTTAAATGAAAGTGTAAGTAAATATGTAAGTCTAGTCTTGCTATATAAAATGTATAATTGTAAATTGAATAAGTCTTGCTTATTTCTTGTATATGGGGCGTCCTATTTAACAACCATGGGTAAAGTTTATAAACTTTTTGATCATTGGAAATAATAATAGGCATTTGTTGAAGCGTAAATTTATTTATGGTGGTTCCGGGTATGCCTAAACGTACTTTTATCGCGAAACGTACACACTTTACGTAACCAATAAAAATAATTGAACAAAGTTAATAATTATCCTCAAAATAATTACTTAACACTTGCTTGATGTAAACATTTAATTGTTTGACGCCCGTTTACATTGAATGATCATTTTTAGCTTACGCGATTTAACTTAATGTTTAGGATTTAAAGCAAACGCGTACAATACTAAAAATGCATAGTGAATTTATTGAGGACGTCAATGACCCTAAAACACGGGGTGTTATATATAAAATTTCAATTAACTTTGCCAAACTCTCATACTCTCATTAACGAACATTCACCCAGAACCCTTATCATAAGTCAATCACTAATGGCGAATTTGGAATTCTACGACAAACATAACATGGTTGCTTATGTAAAGAAACCAACTGGGAGTGAAGGATTCCAAGAGATAGTAGATTTTCTCAATGATAGTTATATAAGGTATGCTCTTACTAAGAATCCTACTATCTATGTTTCTTTAATCGAAAAGTTCTGGCAGACTGCTACTGTCAGAATAGTTGATAATGGAGAATAAGAAATTACTGCCACAGTTGATGGCAAACAGTTCACTATTACTGGAGCATCTGTTAGGAGACATTTCCAATTAGCAGATGTAGATGGTATTAGTGTTTTGCCAACTATTGAAATTTTTGCTCAACTTTCACTAATGAGATATGTTTTAACTGATGATAAACAGACTTTTCAAAAAGGTAAATTTTCCCCTCAGTAGGGATTCTTGATCCATACCATCCTACACTATCTTAGTTCTAAGAAAACTTCTTGGGAACAATTTAGTAGCAATATAGAAACTGCTATTATTTGCTTGGCCACAAATAGAACTTTTAACTTTTCTAAATTAATTTTTAATGGTATGGTGAAAAACTTGGATAGAAATTTAAGTTTTTAATGTATCTAAGATTTATTCAAATATTTTTGGATAAGCACAAAAGATTCCTTAATCCCTATAACAGAAAATATATTGCTCCTACTTTAACTCCAAATTTTTTAGCAATATGAAAAGAGATTTTTCTGGGGAACAAACTCCTTTGTTTCCAAGTATGCTGGCAATTCAAGCAGAAGAGGGTGAAGGTTCAGGACATCCCTCTGAACCCCAACCACCACCTTCTACTGCTCAACCTATTCATGAAGAACCAATCCCTAATGTTGTCTCATCATCACACCAAAAGACTCAAACACCTAGGCAAGCCTTAAACCAGGTCACTGAGTTACCTCAGACTAGTGAGCCTATACCCAATGTACCAGATGAGGCTGTCTATGAGGAGTGGGATGACAGAGTGGAAAGGGCTACCACTACTGCTGCTAGCTTAGATGCAGCACAGGCTAGTGGTAACATAACTAAGACCCAATCCACGACAATACCTAATGTGCCTCTTCCTTAGGGAATTGGTGCAGGTGGTAGTCCTAGGTGCCAAGAAGCCATGGGGGGTTCCATTGCTCAGACTAGGTCTGAGAGGGTACCTACACCGCCCCATGATTCACCTCTCCCAAGAGTTAACACACTTGGAAGTGATGAGGGCAGTATGTCACTTCAAGAATTGACGGTTTTATGTACTAAATTGTTCAGCAAAGTGGAGAGCTTGGAGGCAGATTTAAAACAAACTAAGCAAGTCTATGGTGCTGCTTATACCAAGCTTATCATGAAGGTGAAAAAATTAGAGAAGACTGTCAAGACAAGCCAAGCTAGAAGGAGAGCAAAGATTGTGGTTTCAGATGATGAAGAGGATTTAGAGGATTCTTCCAAATAGGGGAGGATGATAGAAGAAATTGATCAAGATGCAGGAGTTACTTTGGTTACTCCTACACATAGTCAAGAAGATCAACCTGAAGATCAATTGGGAGTCTTTAGTGCAGCTAAGGTACTTGCAGATGCAGCTAAAAATGTTCACGCTTATACTAGAAGAAGAAGGGCAGTTAGTACTAGCAGTAATGGAATTAGTACTAATAGTATATTGTTTAGTACTGCTGAAGAATCAGTTAGTACTGCTGGTGCATCAATGCTAGTTAATACTGCTGGTACGGTTCAAGAAGTTAACAAAGATAAAGGTAAAGGTATAATGACAAAATTTGAGCCTGAACAAACCAAGACAAAACTCGCGCACATTAATTTCCTTCAAATGACATACATTCGCACTGGTAACAAACACAAACATGATTGCGTGTGTGGAAAAGACGGCGCTGAATGCTCGATTTTTATCAAATCATCGACTTTCTCACGGTGACTCAATTAAACTAATCGTTGTTGGTTGATTTGTTCTTATTTGGTTCCATGGCTTTACACAGATTTTGGGCTACAGCTTCTCTAAAAGTGATCAATGATGTTACCTCACATATGCGCCGGTAGCTGGCAAGAAGATTTTGATTTCTGAAGCAACCATTCGAAGCTGACCTACTCTTTGATGGTGGAACATGGAGTTGATTGTTTCCTAAGCAAGTTATTCTGGGACTTGCTAGAGATATTGGCTAGAGGGTAACTAGCACAACTCACTTTCTCTAAACCTTATTTAGACCCACAGTGGAAGTACTTGTCATTCTTACTCCACTGTTTAAGTCCTAAGAGACCTTCATGGAACAATTTGGGACAATCATTGCTTGTCTTGTAGGTCTAGCCACAAACCAAAGTTTACTTTTTCCTAGATGATTCTAATGGGATCTAGGACATATTTCAATGGTACACCTTTTCTTATGTATCTAGGTTCGTTCAATTGTTTTGAACAAGCAGTTTAGAGGGAGTAGACGACTCAGGACTTTATCATCCGTTTCACTTCCTTCTAACGGTTTTTACATTATGGGAAAGACTTAGTCTAAGTTCTCGTGTAGGATTACACCTTTGACTCCATCTATGTTAGAGGTAGTAACAGCATTGGCAGCGGAGGAAGAACATAGTACTAGTCCTCATTCTAGGGCTGCAAGTTCTGCAAGGGATGCTCAAATGCACTTCAATCAAAGTGCTGCTCATTCTCAACGTAATGCTTCAGTAAAGTACTGCTTCCTTCCATGGTTTACTGCGACCTCACTGATTCTGATGTGTTCAAGGTATGATACCTTACAAGGTACTGCTGCATATATAGGTACTGCTTCTATTCCTAAATTCCCAATGATTATACTCCCCACATAATACGTCTCAAAATCGGAGGAGATGTGGATTTTTGATATATTATGCTTTGAACAGGAGTTAAGAGACTCAAGAGGCAAACCCGTTCTCAGCTAAACAAATAATCAAGCTCAAAGCCAAGCCAAGAAACTGTCCAAATTGTCCAGCCAGTGGTCCGCATCTACTTTTGGGGAGAGATCAAAACTTACGAAGCAAAGAGGACAAAGAAAGAAGCATAAGAAGAAGTCTTCAGTCAAACTGGGGAGGAATAAGGATGAAGGTACTTTGTCTGAAGAGCACAATGTTCAAGAAGAGATACAGTCTCTTTCTTTGATGAACTATTGTTGATTAAAGATAATGCTGTTACTACTGATTGGAAAGAAAAAGTGATGAGGATGAAGAAGTTAATATTGAGGAGAAAGATAGCTCTAATGTAAGAGTGGAGAACAGAAGAACTGGATTTGGTAGACAAACTCAAAGTACTGCTAGACATGGTACTATTACTCCAGGACCCAAAGTTTGCAGCCGGGGTGTTTGTATAGTCAAGTATTTTATGCGACTTCAATGTACGTGTTGTGTAAAACGTTATATCTCATATCATACATCCTATATATCTTTTATATAATAAAAGAATTACATCATTTCGGAGTGTTTCATCAAATTGAATCATATGAATTTAAAAATTAGACCAATCAGAACGCTTGATTTTGCCACGTAGACAAAATCGTGTGATCTGATTGGTCAATAAAAAGTCAAAATTAAATCGATTTGGTCAAAATTAAAAATTTGTGGTGGAGAAATATGACGAGAAAAAAAACACATAAAAATATACGTGTCAAATTTATGAATAAAAAAACTTGAAAAAAGTGGAGGTAATTAATAAAAATTTAGTGATTTTTAATTTTAAATAAATTATATGGAGTTAAGTGTAAATTTATAAATTTACATGTTTTATTATAACTTTAAAAAATAAACAAATAACCCCTTAAACTTTATACCCGTAGACTTTATATTTTAAAATATTACAAACGTAAACAATTTTTTACTTCAAAACAAAGATTTAACAGTATTTAATCACATCCCAAATCTACCCGAAGACTTTTTGATGGATTTTTCATTGTCGGTCTGAAATTATGTTGTACAACCAAATAGAAAAACACCAAAGCACATAAAATATCATAAATTAATAAAAAAGGTTTTCTAGCTATTCATTGATGTGTTTGGAAGAATTGCATTTTTTTTCTTTTTGTTTAATACGTACTAAAATTCTAACATTTAAATTTCTCAAAAAGTCTTTATTCCATTGACATGTATGTATGCCTATAAATCATATATAACAATCTAGGCTACTTTTATATCTTAAAAAAGTGTTGGTGACGGAAAAATGGGTAAAACTCTTTTTATATTTGTATATGTATTAAAGATATACAATAGGTAAATCTTTGTTTGACCAAAACATATTGTATGTACGAAACATAATACTTATTTGAGTTTTTTAGCTTTCTATATTCTATAAATATTGACGATTTTGATAACTCAACTTGATGCTTTTAAATTCGATTGCGAAGCTAAATTTTTACATGTTTTAACACAAAGTGTGACCATTAATCTTAAGTATAGCTGACTCAATAATGCAACTAGAATCATAAAACATATACAATATCAACTGCATACCCAACGGTAAGATAACCAGCCTTCCAAAGTGGAGGTCAATGGTTCGAATATAACGAGGAGAAAACTAATCCCCTTGTGGCCTCGAAGGTTCACATGAGCCGACTTCGGGCTACCTAAAAGAGTAGTTTTGTAGAGATTAGTCGGCTCACAATGTCGAGTTAGTTAACAGGTAAATCAAAAGAAAAAAAAGAGAGAATTTCATACACAAAGTTTTAATTATCATGCGCTCTCTAACTATCAAAGTACTTTATTTGATTGTGCGCTATGTAAGTATTATGTAAGCTTTACTATTTTGCGAATATCCTAGGAAAACACCTTCGTATGACTTAGGGTCGAACTTGGTGAGGTAATCCTTTGTATTAAGAACAAAGCATTTACTTTCGAATACTCTAAAATAGTTAAGGTTTGGTTTCCTACCTCTTAACAACTCGTATGGAGTTTTTCCTAAAATACGTCTAATGGAAACTCTATTAATTATATAGGACGACGTATCGACCGCATTACATCAAAATTTTTGAGGAATGGATTGTTCATTTAACATGGTTCTACTCATTTCTTGTCTGTGATTTTTTCTTTCTACTACCCCATTAGATTGTGGAGTACGAGGAGCGAAAAAATTGTGAGATATCCCATTTAAATCATAATAGTTTCCGAATTGTACTTCATTATCAAATTCCCGACCATGATCCGTTCTAATTGATACAATGGAACATCCTAATTTGTTTTGGATCATTTTGCTAAATATTTCAAATTTTTCAAAGGCTTCGGTTTTATTTGCTAAAAATCTAGTCCATGTGAATCGAGAATAGTCATCTACGATTACTAAGGTATAACGATTCCCTCCATAGCTTCGTATGGCAGAAGGGCTAAACAAATCCATGTGAAGTAGTTCTAAGCATCTAGTTGTTGAAACTATATTTTTAGCCTTGTGACTTGCATGAGCTTGCTTTCCAATTTTGCAAGCATCACAAAAATGTCGGTCGTATTTAAGTTTGGGTAGATTTCTAACTAATTCTTTAGATGCTAATGATTGAATTAGTTGCATATTAGCGTGACCTAATCTCCTATGCCATAGTGTGGAGTTTTCGTCTAATGTTGCAAGGCATATTTTGTCTTCCGGTTTATTTCCTAGTTTCATTACATATATTCCTCCTTTCCTAATTCCTTTACCTATAACCTTTTCGTCTTTGATTATTTCGCTATCGTGTTCGGTAAATATTACTTTGCATTTATTATCACATATTTGACCTACACTAAGCAAGTTATATGTTAAGTTATCTACGTGCTCAACATTTTCAATTATTAGGGAGTCTTGAGAAATCGTACCTTTGCCTATGATTTTACCGCGCAAGTTGCTCCCAAAAATTACGTTTCCTCCGTTGTACGCTTTGTATGAAGAAAACAACTTTCGATTACCGGTCATGTGTTTTGAGCATCCACTATCTTTAATCCACTCATCGGGTTCCAAGTTTATTCCTAAGCATATTTCATCGGGCGCTTGAGCTACAAGACAAGTTTCATCTTTAGTCTTTTCCACTTCATCTTCTCCATTGTCGCTCCATGCTCCTCCAATAAATGCTCTTTGATCGTTGTTCTTTGGCGGCTTTGAACATTCTCCAATGAGGTGATTTGGATCACCACATCTAAAACATTTTCTTTCACTTTTACCATAACCATCATTTCTACTTCTTTGGAATGTTTTTCTATCGCCTCGTGGTTGTCTTACAAATCTTCCTCGTCTCTTGAAGAATTTCTTGAATTCCTTTACGGCCATAGCATACTCTTCGTCTTCACTATCGGAGCTTGAGCTATCTTCATCACTTACTTCTTTTTTCACCTTTAATGCAAGAGATCTACTTTGTTCTTTCTTGCCTTTGACCGTTTCGAAGTCTTTCTTTATTACCTCTTCATAGACTTTCAAGTTTCCAATAAGTTCGTCAAGAGGTAAGGTTGTTAGATTCTTTGATTCTTCAATCGCCGTGACTTTCGCACGCCATTTTGGATGTAATGCCTTACGAAATTTACTAACACAATTCTTGCTAGAAAAACCTTCATCAAGTGCTTTTAGACTAGTATTGATTCCTCTTCCGGAATCGTAAATTGTTCATATTGTTGAACAAGAAGATCTATTTTGTTAGCTTTGACTTGATCAATACTTATGTTGATTACAAAGTATCCCAAATTTCTTTGCGTTTGACACATAAAAATTCTTTCGTATTCTTTACGTGCAAAGCATTATAAATTATCTTTTAGCTTCTTATTTTTGCAAGTTTTTTTTAAATCATCATTGATTATGAAAAAGTACAACTCATCCTTTTTAGTTTCGGGATTATTTTGAATAGGAGGAAAATCACCATCGGTAATAACATGCCAAAGATCTAGATCTTTTGACTTCACATAAGTTTCAAATTTATTTTTCTAATAAATAAATCTATCACTTTCAAATAGTGGTGGCCTTTGATAGATGCCCTCTACAATTATTTTTTTCCGATCCATAGATGTTTCAATTTAAAGATACAATTTATTTTAAAAATCTTGTTTAGCGTGGCTCTGATACCAATTGTGAAAACAGAAAAGAGTTGAATAGTTTACCGCTTTTTAATTAAAGGTTTTGAAGTGTTTGTAAAAAAAAAGTTCTAGATTTGAATTTATAGTGAACTCAACACTTGCACAATAATGAAATAATAATTATCTAAACAATTGATATGATAGTATAGTAGATAAGTAAAGAACAAGAGATAAGAGTAAGAACAATCAGAACCACACGCAAGGATTTATAGTGGTTCGGTAACGAAGCACCTCTTCGCCCTACTCTACTCCCCGAGCACCTAACTCGAGAGTTTTCTTCACTATGTCAACAAGCTCCCTTTTTGGCGGGAGAAAACCGTACACAACGTTGCTTACACCGATTTACAACACTAAGTTAAATTGTCGAGTTTCTAATTCTTAGCTAAACCAATCTATCACAAACACAACTGTTACTGACTTTCACAACTTCACAACTTTCTCCTAACTTCAAGACATCCTCATGCCTTCCGACTTACTCACCACACAACTTTATACCATAAATATACAAACACTACTTGGTAAGATACCACGGAACTAACTATACTACAAAGATCGCCAAGATCTAACACATAAATACAAGATATACAAAAGATTTACAAGTTATGATATGGATGCAATAAGATTGCAACAACACACAAAGGTGTAATACTTCTTCACTTGAGGATGAAAGTATTCTTCTCTTGCACTTGAGGAATTGAGCTTGGATCACTTAGAAACAAAGCTTTATGATTAAATGATCAAAGGATTTTGATGAGATGTGTGGGCTGTTTTAAAACAGAAAGAATGAGTGAAATAGGTGAGAAAATTGTGGGGAAAAGTCCAGTATTTATAGGACAAACTGGGGGAGCATCTACCTAGGGGCGGTCCCCTTAAATAGGTGGGCGGTCCCCTTAATTTTAAGGGGGCCGCTCAAGACTAGGGCTTCCCTACTTTGTCTTTTGTGTAGGAGGGAATTTTCTGGAACTTTTCTAGCCGTTTTAGGTCTGAAAATTTGAATTTCAAAATGTTTATTTTGAATAAAACATTTTTTTTAATTGTAGAAAATATTTTATAATGTTTGTAAAATGTTTACAACATTTTATAAAAGTGTGAGGTTGAATAAAAATTTCCTTTGATTATAAAATGCATTAAGCATTTATTTATTCATATCTTTAAGTGATGTATTTGTTGAAATGAGAATTTACTACTAATTACTTGTTTACGTTTAATTTTACGTTGAACGTTTTTATATTTTGTGATTATCTAAACGTAAAGATGTGAAAAAATATTAGTAATGTTTTTAGGCATTATATTTTTATCAACAAAGATTTCCCTTATTATAGAAATCCGTAGTTAGCTATTCAAAATCCCTGTAAACATCTTCTTTGAATTCCTTCTCCAAGCCGTAACAGCCCAAAAGTGGTGTGGTCGAGTAAGTGTCAAATTTAGGTAAAATGTAAATGCGTAGATTTGTACTATATTTTTATGAAACTAAGTATGCACTCTTTAGCCAAACAGTCGAGGTATGTTTTCTTTACTATGTTTGCTTAATAGTGGTTATGACATTTTTTTTACTTTTGTGTGTGCAGGGAGCATTTGAAGAGATTAGTTGGAAAAGGTTGTATTTAAAGCGATTGATTTCGTAAGTTATGTTTTATCCTAAGTTCAGATTTAACTTATATCGTCAGGAGGACGCTAAACGACACACAACGAAATCAAATATTGCCATGTAACAAATACAACTTTTTTTCATTGTTTGCAATATACACTTTTACGACAGTATATGTTGTACTGACATTCGCAGAAAGAGTAAATTTACCAGTTGAAATAGTGATGCAGATGTAAGCTTCCAAATCAGGAGTCGGGTCTTTAGTAGATGTCAGAATTTGGTCACATTGCTTGCTTTATAGAGCATTTGCTTTGTCGTAACTCTATGTAACTTGGCTGCAGCATTGGAAAGCCGGAGATTGGCTTTGCAATATGTATAGTTGCCTTCACAAATCACTATTACAGTTGGGGCGGGTAGGTTGGTGACGGGTTAAAATGGTTACTTTTGATGCGCTTCAAAATGAGTTGGATTTGTTCAACCCAAAACATTTTTTGTTATAAATAGTTAGTGTCTAAAATACTATAAGAATATGTGTTCTTTAAAGCCACACCTTAGGTTAATTTTGACCAATTCGAACCAATTAACCATACCATTGTCTTTTTATCCCAACTTTTTTGCTTTACCACTTTAATGGTTTAACCACGCTTAGTGATCAATTTGTAAGCAAAATGTGTACAACATTACAGATTGATACCTCTGATAATCATCCATCATTGTAACTGTTTTTTTTAATGAATTATAAATGCAGCGCAAGGATTTGACTTTAAAGCATGTTAGCTAAGGTGCTTGCCTGCGTTAATGTTTTTGTACATCAATGCATCTTGGTTCCGAACATATTCAGTTAGCCATTATTCCCCACATGCCTTGCTTGAAGAAAGTTTGGGGGTTTTAACGGATAAAGTACAACATTGATTGCAGGTTACATTTTACAGAGTTGTTGACTGAATATAGTTTCTTTTGAAATAATGTTATGTTATTATAAAGTGAATAAGGGTCATTGTGCGAGTACATGTTTTTATTTCAGTTTATGGATCTTATTTAAGTCTTGATTATCAAATGATTGGAGTTTATAACCTTTGAGGCTGGCTAAACGACCAATCTTCCGGCACATGCTAATCCTATAATATGCACCCTTGCAATCATTTTAATCTTCATTCTCACAATGCAAATCCAGTAAACACACGAGCTCAATATTTTAATTTAGAGAGGAAAGACACCATGGTGCACATATATAACATAACATCATTGACCGATCAACTAATTGCAAGACGATGATGTAGGTAATTAAGAAAATAATAAATGTCGTTGAATTCTAAGTGTTAATAGAGGGTATTGTGTTTGCATCTAATAAACCTATACACACCTTTTATTGAGAAACTATAAATACTTTGCTTAAAGATTCATGCGCTTAAGGCACCAGCATGCTTATTCCTCCTCAGCTCACTGAAACCTTACGCAATCAACAATTATATACAACCCGTGTACATCACACGGGTCTGCATGTCTCGTAACAATAATGTCCTTTTGACATTGAGTATCAACCCATAAAATTAAATCTTTTAGTGGGTGCTTGATTGAAGGTTTTAGTAAGTAAGGAATAATAATTATAATGAAAAGTGATGTTTGATATCTTATATTGCATTTATTTATTACCTAAAAGTAGGTAATAACCCATTACCTACTAAATTTGGGGTATTAAAATTTGATTACCTAGTTAACTACTTTTTATACACGATCCAACCCTTCCTAAATTTATGGTCCATTTAGTTTCATTATGTCATAAATTTGATATCAGACGTGTTGAATCATGTTGATAGTTTAGATTATGAAACTCCAAATTTATGTAGCACGCACAAGTTTATATTATATTTGCCGCACAAGTTTATATTATATTTGCCTCTTATATGTATTTATACAAAACTTCATCACAATATCATTTGTCATGCTTATACATTTTTAACATTTACATGACTTTACAAAAACTATAATATCCACAAAATAATTTTCATAAATTTATAAACTCATAGTGAAATTAAATGTTTATAAATATTAAGCATTTTCACAAGAACTACAATGTGTGTGTTTGTGATGATTCATTATACAAACCAAACAAGGAACATAATACAATGAAATGCTTCATTATATTCCTTAGTATATCCTTAGTAAACCCTTTACCTTTCTCATTTCCATTACCTTTTTTAAACCAAGCACGCCCTTAATTATTAAGCAAACACAATAATGGAGATTTATAGCTTTTCTTTAACTTGTTTTTAACGAAAGTGAATAGCTTGAAAGATAGTTAATCTTTAAAATTCCATGTTAAACAGATTCTATAATCATTGTTATTGTTAAATAACTACAGTAAACGTAAAAGACATACAAAAGTGCAAAAGTTTTTGCATGTGATAACATTTCGTGAAGGGGATAAAATTCTGATTTTTACTGAATGCATCCATTTTGGCAACTATTTCGATTCATTAGTACTACTCCATATAATATTGTTCGGGAAATTTGCATTTCTTTGACTTATATTTGTGTTATATTGTTAAAACTAGAAATTTATTAGTAAATGTCAAAATTACTCTTAGTGTACTTTAATAAATTGAACAGATATGTTTTTTCTAGTGAATGTCTTGCGCCTAAGTGCAGTTACGTTTATAGCTTATGCAGATGGCCATAAGTTACCGAATCTATCCTTTTATATCACGAACATCATTTCGAAGCACAAACAAAAATTGCGATAGATTACGATTGTATTGCGAAGCAAATGCAAATTTAATATATATGACATACGCATATGACATATCACTTTGTAATGTTGTGACAGATTAGCGATCGAATTACAAAGTATTACGATTCTATATTCCTTGTTTATAGTTTCCGCAAAATATGTGTCTCGTATTAACCCAACCCAATTCTACTAAAAATCTCATCTCAAATGCCAAACCGTCAATTCCTTGGAATAGTTTTTAAAGCGGAATCTTGGTTGCTACAATATATTACAAACTAAGACTTCGTCGATCAATACACTTTGGTTGATTCATAGATTTCGATGTAATAATCAAAAGTAAGTTACGCTGATATCCAACATGATTCATCTAAAGAAAACAAGACGATTAAAATTTATTGGACATCGAATTAACCTTATTTTTTTAAGGAAATGAAACCAAAAAACAATTTTTGACTTTATTGGTGTGTGGTTCAAGTCTCGCCTTTAGCCTATATTTCTTTTCTTTTTCCTTTTTCTTTTTCTTCGGCTTTCTTTATTTTTCACGGAGTCGCAAGTACATCTTATGTTCATTTTTAGTCACTTATAGTCCTCGATAAAAGAAAGACACGTATCTTTTTTTTGTTAGACATTGAATAAACCTGTAAGTTGCAATGTATTATTAACCCATCATTTATAATGATGAAAACCCTAGATATCTTAAACACAATAACCAAGCTTGAGTCTATTTATCCACTAATATCTAGGGTTTTCATCATTATAAATGATAAAAACCCTAAATACCTTAAACTCACAAACCCCACTTGACCTATTTATCTATGGGGGGGGGGGGGGGGGGGGGGGGGGGGGGGGGGGGGGGGGGGGGGGGTTTTTTTAACTAATACTTTTCTCCTACTAAAATCACACAAGATATTCGAACTTTCACCTTTGTGGTATTGATCTCCTCGTCAAAAAAATGTATTAGTACCCGCTTCAACGCGCAGGAAGTATAATTCTCTGTATTTCACAATTTACATACTATAATTATATAAGTTACCCCGTATTACTCTATACTTCACCAATAATCATTGCCTAGAGTGCATGAGTTTGATGGGCAAAAAACTGTTTGGGCTTGTTCAAGGACGGACTCAGGATTTTTAAGAGGGTGTTTCACAAAAGAAATGTTGTGTTAACTAAACTTACGCCGTAAGAAATGAAAGTATCAAAAAAAATTGGGGGTTGCACACACCCAAAAAACGGCAGTTTTGAAAAAAATTTACACTTCATGATTTTAAATCGGGTGTAGCTCGTGTCACACCCGGCACCCATATGAATCTGTCCTTGGGCTTGTTAGCATTAGATGAGTTGTTTTGATAGGCTAATCAATGTTTGAGAACCGTGGTTTTGACTCGGCCAGTAACCGGAAATCATTTAGGCCAATCCAGCCTTGGGGAAAGAAACTGGTTGAGTCGGGATAAAGAGCTCGACTGATAAAACACCGATTAAAGATGATCAATCTTTCAAGAACTAGATAAAGAAGCCCGATGATACGACCCTTTGACGCATGAACTACGGAGTACTTAGCTAAAAAGTAAAAACATGGAACATCTTAGACTACTTCCTCAACTGCTGTGATAACTGCCATATTACCCTTTTCTAGCTTCATTTGGTCCCGAGACATGGGTACGTACCATCGACCGAGTCGTAAAGAAAACCGGTTTTTAAAAGATTAAGGCTTATTGTGTAAATCGTTGTGTAGAAAGTTGTTTACACTTTGTTACTAGAAATGGCATGTTGTTATTTTATCTTGTCTTTAGGATCAATCTCGGAGAATATGAAACGTTTATAAGTTTTAAATGTGTTTAACAATCATTTTATAACTGTCAGTTTCACTAGCTGCTCTTATTTTAGAATTCATTGGCTTCTGCTTGACTTTTTTTTATTGGTGGATTTGTACCCAGGTACATGGTTAAAATCATGAAATAGTGTAATCCACTTTCAGTTTTGTTTCAATTTTTTTTTGAACGGCTGATGATATATTGAAAAAAAGAGTCTAGCAAGGAGCTAGAAACTTAAAAGTGCATATGAATTACAAAAAAAAGCATAACGATGCAACTCGGGACTTTAACTGCGAGGGAAACTAAAGGGATGAAAAAACTTTTGAAACGGAGGCCGAACATTCGGTTTTCACTCTGCCAAAAGAAAACCCCTCCACCACGGAGGCCGAGCCACCGGTTTTCACTCCGAGATGGTTTTTGAAGAAACCCCAAACAAGCCCCGAGGAAGAAGGCGAGACAAGAAAGCAGCCTTCTGAAACAAAGCATTCAACCATTGTCTAAACACGCGGTCATTAGAGGGGACTTCAGCCAATCCGTCCAGGATAAAATCAAATTGCCTCTGTTATAGAGCCAAGAAAATGAAGTAGAACGAACATAATCAAAAATGTCACTTTTCCTCAACGGTTGAGAGTTAAAAGTAACACTATTTCGGAATCTCCAAAGTCACCAAAGAACCGAGGTAGAAATGATGAAAAGCATGTGTTTCTTTTCTTTAGGAGCATGCCAAGAGGATAACCAATCTTTAAATGCCTCAAAGGATAAAGCTTGGACAAAGGGTATTTCGCACCATCTATACATGAGCTTCCATAAATCAGAAGCAATAATGCATTCAAAGAAAATATGATCGGCAGATTCAACATTAGCATTGCAAGATGAACAAGAAATAGCCGGAATATCCATTCCACGCAAAGAGAGATTCAATCTGTGAGGAAGCCGATCCAATGACAATCTCCACATAAAAATATTAACCTTGCGGGGAATGATTTTTTCCCAAGAAGTAGAAGGAAGGGAAGGAAGAGTCTTTTGGTCAATAATATTACGAGCATCCTTTACCGTGAAAGTACCATTTGGGCCAAGATTCCAAACACATGTGTCTTCGCTAGCAACAATATTGAGTTGGCCAATCTCATTCAGCATGTCGCGAAAAAGAGCAAGATTTCAAACACCAATATTGGTCCTAGACCAATTCCAATGCCATTGACATGTATGATAACGTTCGGTGATTGAGACAATTCTTTTGTTAAGATCAGTCGGTAAAGACGATTGTACCTGATAGAGAGAAGGGCCTCGCCAACCCATATATCTTTCCAAAAACGAATACGAGTTCCACAACCAGCATTAAAATGAAAAGAATTATTCAAAATGATACCTTTCGAGTGAAGGAAGTTTGAGGATCCAACGATGTTAGCCCATGAAAAGCTTTAACAATGTTAGCCCTAATAGAGAGAGGGGCCTCGCCAACCCTTGAAATTGCAGTCATTATTATCAAAACCACCTTCATGACCATGAAAAGCTTTAACGACTTTAACCCATAGATCATTTGGAGAAGTGAACAACCTCCAGCGCCATTTTTGGAGAAGAGCAAGGTTAAAAGCTTTAAGACTACCAATGTTTAATCCTCCATTATCATAAAAATTTTAAGATAATAGACACACTTGAACCCATAGCCATTTGTCTTGCCACATTATACCTCCCAAATAAAGGTAGACCGAATTCTTTCCAAATCATTGAGAACCGATTCAGGGGCTCTAAAAATTGAGAGATAATAGATGCCGAGACTTCCTAACACGGACTTGATAAGGGTCAGACGACCCCCTATAGAAAGGAGACTGGCTTTCCAAGTTGAGAGTCTCGAGCGGAAACGATCAATTAACATCTTCCAGCTGGCAATGGATTTCATGTTGGAGCCAATAGGAAGACTAAGATAATAAAAAGGGATATTACCTGCAATACATCCCGTCTTACTAGCCATATTATAAACCTCATCCTCGTTTACCCCAATACCGTAGATATTAGATTTGTGGATGTTAATCTTGAGCCTTGAAGCAAGATAGAAAACATGGAGAACACAAATGATGTTTTCCAGATCTCTAGCATTCCAGCCAGTAGTAATTATCACATCATCTGCAAAAAAAAGATAGGAAATATTGATAGACGAGTTATTAATATTAATACCACTGATCAAACCATTACTCACAGCATGAGCGAAGGCATTATGAAGACCTTACATGACAAGAATGAAAAGAAATGGAGATAGGGGATCTCTTTGTCTAAGGCCATGATTGATAGATAATTCGGACATAGGGCTACCATTAACAAGAATAGAGGCTCTTGAAGATGAAAGGCATGTTTTGATCCAAGAACGCCATTTAAGTCTAAATCCGAGACTATCGAGAATATGATCTAAGTAATTCCAGCTAATGGAGTCAAAAGCTTTCTCAAAATCCACTTTAAAAATGAGAAGCTATTTTTTTCTTTTTTGTGACATTCTATGATTTCACTGAGAATGATAGGGCCGTCAAGAATTTGACGTCCATCTATAAATGTTGATTGCTCTTTACTAACAATCTTATCAATCACTTTAGATAACCAGTTTGCTAGAATCTTGGCAATGATCTTGTAGTGGATGCCAATGAGCGATATAGGATGAAAATCAGTGATGAGAGTAGGATTGTTAACTTTAGGAATGAGGGTGAAGAAGGAGGAGTTAGCTCCATAAGGCATATCACATGAGGCGAAGAAGGAATTAATGAAATCGTGCAGGTCCTTCTTAATGATGTCCCAATATTTTTTCACAAAAGCAAAGGAAAATCTGTCAGGACCAGGAGCTTTACTACTACCACAATCCCAAACGGCCTCCTTGATTTCCTCATGAGTCGCCAGTCTTTCAAGATAATCCCGATCCATGCTATTAAGGGTTTGAGAATAAGGAAGGTTAGGGAACGAAATCTGGGAGTCTTGGGCTTGGGATTTGACTTTGTAAAATTGAAAAAATGCATCTTTGATCAAACTGTGGTCTGTAATCCAATTGCCTTCAACCGTAATACAATTGATCATCTGATTTCGTCTTTTTTGATTGATTAACCCATGAAAGAATTTTGAGTTTTCGTCCTATTCGATATCCCATTTGACCCGAGCTTTTTGAATAAGATCCATCAAAGCAAACTTATCAATGTTCTTGAGTTCATGGAGAATATTAAGGCGATTCTTAGTGTCGGAAGGCGAAGTGGAG
This sequence comes from Tanacetum coccineum, assembly GCA_026074375.1. Classification (NCBI taxonomy): domain Eukaryota; kingdom Viridiplantae; phylum Streptophyta; class Magnoliopsida; order Asterales; family Asteraceae; genus Tanacetum; species Tanacetum coccineum. The sequence goes on along the minus strand of BQNB010021327.1, from coordinate 7,601 downwards.
CCCTAATCAAGTTTCTTCTCAATGGAGGTTATTTCTTCAAGAACCACGGCTTTTCTGTTTCTACCCATTGTCTTATTGTTGTTGTTCCAATGCCAAATCTTAGCTTTGAGGATACAAAACTTTTCGTGACATTTGATAGGGAACTCGGTTTTATTGGAATCAAGCAAGTCCCATTCGGATTTGATGAGATCGTCGAACCCATCTCTCAAAAGCCAGGAATTGTACAATTTGAACGGCGAGGGGCCAAAATCAATTTTGTCAACATGAAGGAGAATAAGGTTGTGATCCGACCATATCCTATCAAGAGCAGTAATACGAATGTCTAGGAGCAAATCAAGCACATCTTCTGAAATAAGGAAACGATCAAGTTTACTGAGCTTAGTACCTGCTTTATTTATATAAGTAAAACAACGACCTTCAATAGGGAGGTCAACCAAACCTGTAGCATTAATGAAAGAGTTAAAATGATCAGCTTCAATATTATTAAAAATAGAACCAACCCTTTCTTGCTCATTCCTGATAGCATTCATGTCTCCAAACATAATGTAGGAGCCATTATGGCGATGCATGAAATCTTTAAATCTATTCCATAGGAGATCTTGAGAAACCAGGTCTGAGAGACCATAAATAATCACCACGAAACAAACACCCACTTAACGTTTTTTTTTCAATTCCCCTTGATAATAAGAGAAGAATTCTTTCGCACCAAATGGACTCCTTTGAGAAAAAATTAGGGTCCCACATAGAGATGAGACCACCAAACGACATGAGCCATACTGCAACAAAAACAAAATCATAATTCACCCTACAAAAAGTTATTTGGAAGCCTAAAAAGCTCAAGACATGTCATTTTTGATTCTTGGACTCCTAGAAAATGCACATTGTGTTTAATGCAAAGATCTTTGATCACACAAGCTTTTTCTTTCTTTTCCTAGTTTCAAACTGTTTATCAGACAAAATACTCATTTATCTACATGTGTATCCCGATTTCATTGATCATTTTATTTAGAGTTCTTTTACACACCTCGTAACATCATAACCAAAGTGAGTTCCCACCATCAATAATTTTGATTAAGCTTGCCGGGAGAAACACCTTTGATAACTTTTCTTCCTAAATCTAGCAAATGATGGGGAGTCATGATACTAGAGGGAAGGAACTCTTTTTCATGAACTTCGACACATGGGGTCGACTATAAATCAGAAGATTCGTCCTAGGCATTCCCGGCTTTACTCTTTATTATATACTTTCTTCCTATTGGTGGCTGTTGAGGACTATCAAATGAATATCTTCTTCGCCTTGTTTATTTTCCTCGTTGTTATCTATTTTTTGTTCGAAGACTTGATTAACAATGTTGTTGATATTGGTTTGAATGTATTCCAAATCGTCAACTGAATGGTCATCAATGGACTCAGATAAAGTGTCCACATCCTTAATATTGTCATTCGATGAGAGATCAATGTAGTCATCACGTGATATTTATTATACACCAAGAGCCAATTTCCTGAACGGTTGCCTCAAATAGCTCATAATTAATTTCAACTTGAACATTTTTAGAAATTAAGTCGTGAGATTTAGAAGAGATACAAACCCTACCTCGAGTCTTCCTTTTCAAAGAAGATAAATTTCCCAAAGTTGCAAACAATCTTTTTATACACGTTAGAGCCCCATGCACAAAGAGGTAGTCCACTAATTCCAATCCAAGAATACGTTCATACTAACTAAAAGTTGGATGAGGGTGCTCTTTTACCGAGTATAGCTTTTTAAGGCTTTCGTTTTCTTGAAATTTAGAGCAAGCTGAAGATGAGAGGAATTGAATCCAAATCCAATACCCACCAACATATGTGGATGTTCAAGTCTGAAAAGCCTTCATTCCTACATAAATTGGTGTACATGTTGCTCGATGCGTCAATATCATCAGCCTCCACAAGTAGTAATTGAGTCTATATTAATCACTAAATGAGGTCTTTCGGTCATTGTAAATCGATGCGTATTTTTGATTGGTGTGAGAGGGGTTGGTGTTTGGTTTCGGTTGCTCTGCTTTGGTTTGCAAGAATAAGTTTTTTTTGGTGACATTAGTGGTCAATATAGGGAAGGCATGTATGATTAGAAGTGGGGGTTGTTGAAAATAATGAGTAGGGTTTGTTGTTTGAGGTTTAAGATTAGTGATAGGGTTCGAGCGTTGGTTAATGGCAGGGGAATAAAAATGTGCAAACTACCAATCCAAATGTAGACAAAAGGTATATCTCAAATACCTTCGCAATCCATAACGCCAATAAATCTAATACAACCAAAACGATTACCTCCAAAAGATTAGGTATATTGGCCAATGAACGCATCAACCAAACTGCCAAATCAGGTGGGCGCACACTGACCCAAGTCCTTAACGCTGTTAATAGCCCAGGCATGTTCGTCACGTAAAAGGAGGTAGAAACTTTCTTGATGTCATTTTGATAGGGATTTCCAATCTGAATTGTGTTTTGATTCTATAATATACCAAGTCACCCTGTTATGATCCGAAGAATTAAATTGTTTTCCCATGAATAAGGAAAAGGAAGGGTTTAAATTGGTTTATCGAAATTTAAGGTAGGGATTTCTGTTGATAGGATTCGGTGTGGAAAAAAAAACCAAAGGGTTTAGGGTTTACGTGAGAAGGTGGATTAGGTTTCGTGAGGATTGTGATTGGATGATGGATGATGGTGTGTTTAATTAACGAAGACGTGATTGAAGGTGGCTCAGGATTCAGAAGATTGTGATGAATGGTTGTAAGAATGAAGATATAAGGTTTCGCAATAGTTGATAAGTAATTGATACAATTTAGTAACTGCCACTTTACTTCTTATTGATCATAAAAAAAATACTCACAGATACAAAATATTCTATTTTAGTCACTCAAAGTTTTGATAGAGTTTCTATTATTATGTAATTATTATGTTTGAGTTACTAAAACGGAACATTTTCCAAACTTGATTATTATTTTATGGCATATATCTCTTTTCACTTGTGCATAAGTTGGTTGTACATTAAGTTGGTTGGGATTAGTGAAATGCAGGAGGTGGGTATTTATTGTTAAGGTACAACCAAATAATGCACATATTAATACCTTAAAAATAGTTTTTTTAACAATTACACAATAATTGAACAGTATTGAAACTTGAATGGTTTTTATGATTAATTTAAAGTTTGAGTGACTTAATTGGAAAAGTCATCAAACTTCGTTACTATTTGGCAACATTTTCCATTTATAGGAATAGATTTGAAGTACATAAACGCAACGAATAAAATCTAGGTCAAACTCTTTTTTATTTGTTCAATGGTATTTGGTCATTTTAATTTGTTTTATTTCACCCTCGAACTTCAAACGCACAAAAATATTAAACGACAAACTTTAAAAAAATCAGTTTTTTCATAATTTCTAAAATATAATCATCTTTTATTTTGTGTAAATTTTGTTAAATATTTCAAAAAAAATTACATATAAAATGGGTCTTGATTTTTCTGATTTTTTTTACATTTTTGATCTTATTTTTGACCATCATAATTGATCGAATGTAAAAAAACTTAAAACATAGAAAGTTAGAGTTTTTGGTTCACCTCTATTACACAGGGTAATTTAAAAATCACTCAATCCGATATGTATATATAGTGAGATATCAAATGCTAAAGATAATGTTTATAGGTCATGAATTATTTCACACAAGAGAGTTTTTGAAATGTCTAGTTAAGATTTTATAGTATTAAAATTGAGTACAAACACTTTATTTTGTACCACAATGCACCATTAATCATGTTATTAATGTAAAATTCAAAAAGTGGTTTTTTTTACTTTTACTTAGTTAATTTGGTACAAAATGTACACAATTGTGTTTTCTTACATTTTTTATCTTAAATTTTTTTATCAATATTAAATTCAAATTACAAAAATTGTAAAACATAAAGGTTATAGATTAAAAACGCAAATTCGATGTCATATTCGTGAGATATCACACGTTAAAGATGACGTTTTAGTCACATTTAATGAAAAACATGGTTTATAAACAACATGGATTATGATGAACATCGATTATGATGAACATGGATTATGATGAACATGGATTAATACAGATAAACAAGACTAACTAATGAACAAGAGAACAACAATCTACATGTTGTTTTTTAGTGTTCATCAGTTAGTCTGGTTCATCAGTTCATCAGTCTTGTTGATAAACTGATGAACCATTACTAAATTGAAGACAAGGACTAACTGATGAACAAGACACATCAATCTACAATGTTGTGTCAAAGGGTTACACTCACTTAGTCTTGTTCACAAGTTCATCGGTATTGATGAACTGATGAACAACACTAACTAATGAACAAGACTAACTACTGGTGAACAAGACAACATCAATCTACATGTTGTTCATAAATGTTCATCAGTTAGTCTTGTTTATCATTTCATCAGTCTTGTTGATAAACTGATGAACAACACTAATTGATGAATAAGACTAACATATAAACAAGACAACATTAATCTATATGTTGTTTATCAATAAAAACAATGTTGTTCATTAATAATAAGTGTTGTTGAACATAAAAAGAGATGTTTAATCAATAAAAGATGTTCCATACAATTAGTGTTTTGTTCATCAGTTAGTGTTTAGACCACAATAATCAATAACTAAAAATATATTGTGGTACACCAACTAATGCATTTAAATGAACTTTTATAAGAGAATCTCTATTACACTACAAGAAAAGGTGGTTTTTGAGACGAAACATTTTGGACCGGTCAAAAAATCATGCCAAATACACGCATTTCTAATATTTGAATATTATATTATGCAAGGTTTATGATGAAGACGTGATCTGATGAGCTTTATTTGAGCATGTTAGAAATAAATCCAACTTATGATTTATAACGATTCTATTAAGACTTTCACATTCGTCTAGCCCATGGTTTAACATAAGGATGGTTGGACGTAATTGTTTTTTTATACATTAATGTATACAATTTTATGGTATTCAAGTGACTATGTTGACTTGATTTTATGGATGATTAATAAAAATTAAGTTCAATTTATTTTTAGATTTGATCGAACCATATTTGCTCATACTTGAGAAGGTTGGTTAATATGATGGTGTACTAATACATATGTTTAACGGAAATACACGCTAGCAATGATTACGCATACAGTGCCAAATAATTAACTGAAGTGACAAAACCGTGCCAAATGATTTTTACAACGGACGTATAAACGTGCCAATTGTTTTTGGCAAAGCGGATAAAAAAGTGCAAAATTCGTGTGGGAAAATGGAAACCGTTTGATGTGCGGTCGTCGTAGGACTTCTACACGAGAAGTTTTACAACTCCCTAGGCAGTGCACCTAATCGTTGTAGTGTAGTACAAGCAAGGCTCGTGGGTTGTTATCATTCTCTAGGGGAATAACACTATGAAGGCCGGATCAAATGTTCACTAAGGTCTAAAGGTTGAAGGAAGATTATTTTTGTATTTTTGTGTTTTATAGAAAGCAAGTAAACTTATGGTTTTGAGAGTTGGTTTGTATTAACTAGTTTTACTTTTAATCTAATCTAATGAGGAGACAATTATACAACGAAGCGTATTCACTTGGGATGCACTACTCCTTGCTAGATATCCAATTCTACCTATTGCTTTGTCACTCTTGAGATGTAATGTGTAATTATTTCCTAGGTCATGAACGAATTACACGAACCTGCCGTCTACTTAGTATTCCGCTAGAGCAACGCACAAGTAAGGTAGTATGAAGACTATTACCTGGCCCCTAGGAGTACACTAAGTACATGTGAAATATATTAAAAGTGGATCAACCATATTAGGGGGCAAGGTAGTATAAATACTGTTACCCGTTGGTATCCTTTCTACACAATCATGTTTCCCTAGACATATCAACAGCGATACAGACAAAAGCTGGTTTTCTAGAGCCTAACACGCACATCCATCAACAAGAAGCAATAGGAAACAAGAATTATAAACTATAATCAATTAGACTCATTGAATCTGTCAAAAACAACAAGATCCAATCAATTAATGACAAGGTTCATGCAATCCCAAATAAATACTAGATGAATTAGCCAAACATACTCAAGCAATATAAATCATAATCAACAAAAGGAATTTAAGACATGAATTAAGATAGATATGATAATCAAACCATTACAAGATGTTTATGGCATGAATTAAGTCTTCTACGTTGCTAGAAAAATACCTACCCAAACCCTAGAATCAGAGTTAGGGTTGGGGGCTTTATAAAAACAAAGTTATGAGGCTGTATTTATAGGCAAAACCCTAATCGACCTTTGTGACAGCATCACTAATAACATGTGATGCCGTCACAACGACATATTTTGTGTGGTTGTAGATTTTCTTATTTTGAACGCGTGAGCTGTTGAATCGTCGAAATCCGAGTTCGTATGAAGAAGTTATGATCAAAACAACATCTGGTACTTCGCGCGCACGTCGAATGATCATCTTTATCTAGATTATTCTAAGGTTTCTTTAGGTCAGCTACGTTATGAAGCCTTCGCCAAATCTCTGACGCAGTCATGGGTTGAATTTTGATGGCTCACGTTGTATTGGTGACGCCGTCTCCAGCTGCTGAGAGCATTATCTTGAGTGATGTTGGTATAGGTCCGTAGTCTTGTCCGTTTCTTCTCTAAATGAGCCCAAGTCACGTGTAATTCTTCCAAATGTCTTCCAAATGCACAATACCTAAAAAGAAACAATTAAGTACCTATTTTGGGCATAAATGCACGATTTAGGAGGTTAAATGACCCAAAAAAAGTGTATAAAATAACACCTCATCACAATTTTTAAACTCATTAATCATATAAACCATATAAATAGCACAATCCATTTCCTTCACGGCTACTGACACAACCAAATACCCTCGCTGTCACTCATCAACTCACAATATAAATGTCACCAACAAAGATCTTAGTATGTTCTTATGATCCCATCCTCCTCACTGTCAACAACCAAAAGCGACACATGCAATCCCATCAACATAACTAAAACCACGGAGACAGAAAACTCAAAAGATCTCAGATTTGATAAACTCTTTAACTACCATATGAGTTTAAACAAATTTCTTCATAGATCTATAAGAAGATGACCTTCTTTTTCAATATGCCAAAGTGTAAAGAAAGAAATATAACAATTACGTTATATTCTCCCTTTGTTTCGGTCAAACAAAGTGAAAAACAAAATACAATTACCTACCCGAGAGCTTTTACAAGATCTTAAAGCTGAAAAAGATGTGATTCTTCATTCGCGGGTTTCATAAAACAAAAGATGGTGTAGTGTATTTATCGTTTCGTCTCATAAGAAGAAAGATACAAAAGGTTTTTGATTCGTTGATGGTTGTACCAAAGAAGAAGTGAGGCGGATGATATCAATGAGAGTATTACTCCTTTATACTAAAGACCAGGATCGTAATCCCGAGGTCTTTAATTAATGCAAACTGACCCGACCCGTTATTAATGTCGTCCCTTTATTTCCCTTTATTAAAAACAGAATACCTGTCTCATGACTCATCTCCTCCACCATCACCCTAATCGGTATCTAATACCCCCCCCCACACAC
>BQNB010021326.1:0-44656 GCA_026074375.1 Tanacetum coccineum | reverse complement strand
ATAATGAAATACCTAAACCTGTCGTAACATTGGTTTACTCACGGAAACCTAGGAAATCTAAAACTAATGTTCCCGTTAGCAAATCTAAGGTTCTTAAATCTGTATCTGTTAACAAAAAGGAACCCAGTCAATCTTATGGATCCATAGTTTCTGATGTTTCATCTTCCTCTCTCGATGAATGCAGGTCATCCAAATTGTTCTATGGTATTTGGACTCCAACTGCTCCAAGCATATGACCAGAGATCGCTCTCAGCTTACCAATTTCGTCAATAAATTTTTGGGTACAGTCAAATTCGGAAATGATCACATGGCAAAGATATTGGGATATGGTGATTATCAGATTGGGAATGTTACGATATCAAGGGTTTACTACGTAGAAGGACTTGGACATAACTTATTCTCCGTTAGGCAATTATGTGATTCGAACCTTGAAGTTGCTTTTCATCAACACACCTGCTTCATTCGTAATCTAGAAGGTGTTGATCTATTGACTAGATCTTGAGGCAACAATCTGTATACTCTGTCTCTTAGAGATATGATGGCGTCCTCTACTATATGTCTATTGTCAAGGGCCTCAAAGACTAAGTCCTGGCTATGGCACCGACGTCTGTCTCATTTGAACTTTGGTGCAATCAACCATTTAGCTAGACATGGTCTTGTTCGAGGTCTTCCTAAGCTAAAGTTTGAAAAGGACCATCTATGTTCTGCATGTGCAATGAGCAAAAGCAAGAAGAAACCCTACAAACCTAAATCTAAAGACACCAACCAATAAAAACTCTATCTTTTGCACATGGATCTTTTTGGACCAATGCGTGTCGCAAGTGTTAATGGAAAGAAGTACATCCTCGTCATTGTCGATGATTACTCTTGATTTACATGGGTTAAGTGCTTAAGGTCAAAAGATGAAGCTCCAAAATTCATAATCAAGTTTCTCAAGATGATCCAAGTGCGGCTTAAAGTTCCTGTCTGAAGAATCAAAACAGATAATAGAACTGAATTTGTTAATCAAACTTTGCGTGAATATTATGAGAAGGTTGGCATCTCTCATGAAACATCTGTTGCTCGCTCTCCACAGCAAAATGGTGTCATTGAAAGACGTAATCATACGCTAATTAAAGCTGCCCGCACAATGTTAATTTACGCAAAAGCTTCGATATTCTTATGGGCAGAAGCAGTTGCTACCGCATGTTATACCCAAAATTGTTCCGTCATACGTCTTCATCATGGCAAAACACCATATGAGCTTTTACATGATAAACATCCCGACTTATCATTCTTCCATGTATTTGGTGCACTTTGTTATCGGACAAACGATAGCGAGAACTTGGGCAAGTTACAACCAAAAGCTGATATTGGTATTTTCATTGGCTATGCACCCACAAAGAAAGCATTTTGGATTTACAACCTACGTACCAGACGAATCATTGAGACAATTCATGTAGATTTTGATGAGCTGACTACGATGGCTTTTAAACACAACAGTTCAGGACCCGCACTTCCTGAAATGAAACCTGTAACAATCAGTTCAGGGCTTGTGCCAAACCCTCCTCCTTCAACACCATTTGTACCACCTTTAAGAACTGACTGGGATCTTTTGTTTTAACCGTTGTTTGATGAACTACTCACTCCTCCACCTAGTGTTGATCACCTAGCCCCTGAAGTCATTGCTCCAATTGCTGAAGTAGTTGCTCCAGAACCCGCTGCATCAACCGGTTCACCTTCCTCAACAACTGTTGATCAAGATTCACTATCACCTAGTAACTCTCAAACAACACCCGAAACTCAATATCCTGTCATTTATAACGATGTTGAAGAAGACAATCATGACTTAGATGTTGCACACATGAATAACGATCCGTTCTTTGGTATTCTAATTCTAGAAAATGATTCTGAAGCATCTTCTTCGGATATTATTCCTACTGTTGTGCATACTGCTACTCCTAACTTAGAACACATTACCAAATGGACCAAGGATCATCCTTTAGAAAACATCATCGATGAACTCGAAAGAACTGTTTCCACAAGACTCCAACTCCATAAATAAGCTTTATTTTGTTACTATGATGCCTTTCTCACATCAGTTAAACCAAAGAACTATAAAGACGCATTAACTCAAGCATGTTGGATTGAAGCAATGCAAGAGGAGCTACATGAATTTGAACGTCTTAAAGTCTGGGAACTCGTTCCACGTCCAGATAAAGTGATGGTCATTACTTTAAAATGGATTTATAAGGTAAAACTTGATGAAATGGGAGGAATTCTTAAGAACAAGGCTCGTTTGGTTGCTCGTGGTTACCATCAAGAAGAGGGAATTGATTTTGAGGAATCCTTTACACCAGTGGCTAGACTTGATGCTTATTGAATTTTCCTCGCATATGCTGCTCACATGAATATGATCGTCTATCAAATGGATGTTAAGACGGCATTCTGCACGAAGAAGTTTATGTCAGTCAACCAAACGAGTTTGTGGATCAAGACAATCTGAATCATGTGTACAAGCTTAAAAAGGCCCTCTATGGGTTGGAACAAGCTCCTCGCGCGTGGTACGATCTATTGTCGATGTTTCTACTCTCTCAGGAATTCTCTAAAGGAACCGTGGATCCTACATTGTTCATCAGAAGACAAGGCAAAGATATTCTCCTGGTACAAATCTATGTTGATGATATAATCTTTGCGTCTACTACACCTGAATTATGTAACCAATTTTCAAAAATAATGTGTTCAAACTTGAAGATGTCGATGATGGGCAAAATATCATTTTTTTCTAGGACTACAGATTTCATAAAGTCCTAGAGGTATCTTTTTAAACCAGTCTAAATATGCTCTAGAATCTTTAAAGAAATATGGTATGGAATCTAGTGACCCCGTAGATACTCCCATGGTGGAGAAATCCAAACTGGATGAAGAGAAATCCCAAACTGGAGTGAGGAAAACAAGGAAAGCCTTAGATACTACACACTATCATGGAATGATGCACCTTATTAACATACATCCAGTAGACCAGACCTAAATAATTTGGATGTATCATGTGTGCCCGGTACATGGCAAAGCCTACCGAAAAGCACCGCCATGCTGTAAAAAAGAGCTTTAAATACCTACAAGGAACCGTAAATCAGGGACTCTGGTATCCAAAGGATTCTTCTATTGCTATAACAGCTTATGCAGACGCTGATCACGCGGATTGCCAAGATACTAGACGAAGTACTTCTGGATGTATGTAATTATTGGGAGATAGACTTGTTAGCTGGTTATCAAAAAGTTAGAAAAGCGTTGCGATATCCAGTACGAAAGCTGAATATATTGCCATGTCTGGCTGTTGTGTTCAAATCCTTTAGATGAGATTACAGCTTACTAAATATGACCTTGGATTCAATAAAATTCCAATGTACTATGATAACAATAGCGCTATTACCTTATGCTGCAACAATGTTCAACATTCTCGCTCAAAGCATATTGGCATCAGATTCCACTTCATCAAAGAGCAAGTGGAGAATGGAGTAGTAGAGCTTTACTTTGTCAACACGGAGTATCAGCTAGTGGACATCTTCACTAAAGCCCTATGCAGAGAAAGAATTGAATTTCTTATCAACAAGCTGAGAATGCGAAGTTTTACGCCTGAGACACTGAAATAGTTGGCAGATGAAGTTGAAGAATAGTGGTGGTACCTATTCTGATATCCTGTGTATTATATGTATATATATTAAAAACCATAAAACCAAAAAGAATTTTTATTTTTTTCAAATTTTTTTTTATAAAAACAAAATACAAAAATATAAAATATTTAAAACCAAAGAAAAAATTAAAAAAATGAGAAAAATATAAAAAGAGGTAATAAGGGCATGTCTTCTGAAAATCGATAACATTTACGGTCTTAGAAATGTCATTCAATAATGATACGAGGCTGTAAATGAAGTTCGAGCAGAAGTTCCAAATGTTTTCAAAACATGCCAAATGGCTTGTTATTATTTCAGATAACAACCCGATCATCATCTTAAAAGGCAAGTATTCCGTCAAAAAGGAAACTTGACCTCTCAACGGGAATTTATTCTTCGTGCTTGGTATATTTTATGATCATTGCAAAGGCTTTGTGTTTTCTTGGCAACGCAACCCGTGCCTTTCTTATCTTCCACAAGTGTTCGTGTCAGTGCGCTTATGTGTTAAAATAAGAGAAACTTCTTATTTTTGGTTGTTTTGTTTTTCAATGATATAACATTGCTTCATCAGAAAATGTTAATTAAGTTTAGCTTATGTGTGCCTTAAATGATTGTGTTTAAACCTTTAGGGAGTAGTTTGCAAAATTAAGTCTATAGGTATAATAGTATAAACATTAAGGACTATTTGTTTAACTTATATATGCCTTATAAAACTTAAGTAAGCAAATTGAATAAAAGTATAATACCTACAGGGGCTAATGTGTTCAAATTTGAAAATGACACACTTTACCCTATCATTACACCCCGTCCCATTCACTGTTTTTACACTTAGAATAATTAGTTCCCACTACTCCAAACCCATTCGCATGTCGACACCTTCAATCTTCCATTTTTTCCTTTTTTTTTATAGTTGATTTCGTGCATTAAGGTCTTAAAGAAAAGTGTTCACCACATCCTAAACATCTCACATCTCAAAAGAATTAAGATTTGACACTGATTTGAAGCTGAAAACCCTAAAAATTGATTTAGGGTTCCTCAAAATCAAAACTCTGTAAAAGCTTCAATTAATTAAGGGGTTTTGCTTGTTTAGGTGTAATAATCACTCGTGTAATTCAGTTTTGTATGTCATTAACATATGGATGATTTATGATTGTTTTTGTGTTCGTATATATGGGGGTTTTGGGTTAGAGTGTTAAAAGTTTCTGGGTTAGGTATGAGATATGTAGCTTATAATCTCTTAAATGTAAATGAATGTATTAACATGCCATATATGTGTATAATCTTGATGATATGTTGGTGCTCTTGCTCGGTTTGAACTTTTATGCACTTTTGTTGTTGAGTGTGATATAATTTCATGTGTTAAGTGCTTATAAATGTTACTAAACAGCTATACAATGATAAAGATTGGTAAATCGTGTGCCAAAAATCATGCTTGTGAATTACTTGTAAAATCTGTGAAATCACCTATCTAAAAAGAGGGGGGGGAACCAATCTAACTTAAAGGACCGATCTAGTGAAGTTTCTTTAGATGGATCTAGCAAATTCATTGGAAAACGATTTAGTCAACAACTCCTTTTGGAACCGATCTGTCAATTCCATTTGGAACCGATCTAGTATCTTCACTAAAGCCCTATGTAGAGAAAGAATTGAATTTCTTATCAACAAGCTAGGAATGTGAAGTTTTACGCCTGAAACACTAAAATAGTTGGTAGATGAAGCTGAAGAATAGTGGTGGTACCTATTCTAATATCCTGTGTATCATATGTATATATTACACACCATAAAAACCAAAAAGATTTTTAATTTTTAGAAAATTTTTATAAAAACAAAATACAAAAATATAAAACTCATAAAACCAAAGAAAAAATTAAAAAAATGAGAAAAATATAAAAAGAGGAAATAATGGCATGTCTTTTGAAAATCGATAACATTTACGGCCTTAGAAATGTCATTCAAAAATGATACGAGGCTGTAAATGAAGTTCGAGCAGAAGTTCCAAATGTTTTCAAAACATGCCAAAAATGGCTTGCTATTATTTCAGATAGCAACCCGGTCATCATCTTAAAGGCAAGTATTCCCTCAAAAAGGAGACTTGACCTCTCAACAAGAATTTATTCTCAGGCATGGTCTACTTTATGACCATGCAAAGGCTTGTGTTTACTTTGCAACGCAACCCGTGCTTTCTATATTTCCATAAGTGTACGTGTCAGTGCGCTTATGTGTTAAAATAAGAGAAATCTTATTTTGGTGTTTGTTTTTCAATGATATAACATTGCTTCATTAGAAAATGTTTTTTCAAAGACATTTGACTTCTCAAACAACGACAACAGCTCTTTAAATAGAAAACGAGTCATTGTTTGAGGGGGAGAAAATGTCAAATATCTTCTTCATACTAATAATAGGCTTAAAAGGAAAAAGGTTTTAAACAATAATGGAATATCATTCTTAAGGAAAGTTAATTAAGTTTAGCTTATGTGTGCCTTAAATGATTGTGTTTAAGCCTTTAGGGAGTAGTTTGCAAAATTAAGTCTATAGGTATAATAGTATAAACATTAGGGACTATTTGTTTAACTTGTATATGCCTTATAAAACTTAAGTAAGCAAAATTGAATAAAAGTATAAAACTACAGGGGTTAAATGTGTCAAACTTTGAAAATTACACTATACCCTCTCATTTCACCCCATCCCATTCACTGTTTCACGCATAGAATAATTAGTTCCCACTTTAAACCCATCTGTAAGTCGTCACCTTCAATCTTCCATTTTCTAGTTGATTTCATGCATTAAGGTATTAAAGAAAAGTGTTCATCACATCCTAAACATCTCACATCTCAAAGGAATTAAGATTTGACACTAATTTGAAGCTAAAAACCCTAAAAATTGATTTAGGGTTCCTTAAAATCAAAACTCTGTAAAAACTTAAATTAATTGAGGGGTTTTGCTTGTTTAGGTGTAATAATCACTCGTGTAATTCAGTTTTGTATGTCATTAACATATGGATGATTTATGATTGTTTGTATGTTCGTCTATATGGGGGCTTTGGGTTAGAGTGTTAAAAGATGTTGGGTTAGGTATGAGATTTGTAGCTTATAATCTCTTGAATGTATATGAATGTCTTAACATGCCATAGATGTGTATAATCTTGATGATATGTTGGTATTCTTGCTCGGTTTGAACTTTTATGCATTTTTGTTGTTGAGTGTGATACAATTTCATGTGTTAAGTGCTTATAAATGTTGCTAAACAGATATACAATGATAAATATTGTTAAATCGTGTGCCAAAAATCATGCTTGTGAATTACTTGTAAAATCTGTGAAATCACCGATCTAAAAAGAGGGGGGAACTGATCTAACTTAAAGGACCGATCTAGTGAAGTTTCTTTAGAAACCGATCTAGCAAATTCCATTTGGAACCGATCTAGTCAAAAATCCTTTTGGATCGATCTAGTCAATTCCATTTGGAACCGATCTAGTCAAAACTCCTTTTGGAACCGGTCTAGTCAAACCTCTTTAGGAACCGATCTAGTCAAGTTCCTTGAGGATCGATCTAGTCAAGTTCCTTGAGGATCGATCTAGTGTTTTTCTCTTAAAGACCCGATCTAGTTTTCTCATTAAGGAGCCGATCTAATAAATTTCCTTGAGACCCGAACTAGTCGTTTTACTTAAAGGACCCGATCTAGTTTTCTCATTAAGGAGCCGATCTAGTAAATTTCCTTGAGACCCGAACTAGTCGTTTTTCTTAAAGGACCTGATATAATTTCTTCATTAAGGAGCCGATCTAGTAGATTGGTTTAAAGACCCGATCTAGCTGTTCTCATTCAGGACCCTATCTAGTGAAATCTTTAAGGAACCAATCTAATAGATTTAGACCAACAACACTTAAGATCAAAATTTCAATTTGAAAGTAATTTAAAACTTAACTTAGAAGGCTAATTAAAATTGGTTAATTATGCTATCTAATTGAGTTAAAAATTGGCTTAAAAACATAGTAAAATCAAGGTTAACTAAAATACGACTTAGGATATCTAAATTCTCTACCAGTTAGAAAGACCACGATTCCTAAATTGTCAAAGTCGTTAGAGAAATCAATTATCTACAACTTTCAAAAAGGCCAAGTGTTGTAAATGCCCCAAGTAGGCCGCACTTTCAAATAAGTGCGGCGTACTTTTCTGCCAGATTATGAATGCTCTTAAATGAGCTTCGCATTCATTGCAACCTTTCAAATCTCCATTCTAGATCCTTCTATGACCGAATTTGGGCACCCCTAGAGCCTATAATTACAACCTCTAATCCCTCATATCACACACCAACACATCCCATTACACACACACATATAGAAATCAAAGAGTAGGAGTGGTGAGGATATTAGGATCTAACGATCCAAACACCCCTCTAAACTGCCATGCTACCACCACTCTCCACCATAAACCACCACTAAAACACATATTTCTAGAAGTTCTACACCATGTCTAGATCATATACCATCCATTTCTATAACCTTAACACTTATCACCTTGATTCTTGGAGGATTCACACCAAATTCTCTTAAGATCATCACCATAAACCTTGTTATCAAACACTTCATTTGGTGATATATTGTGGATTTCCAGAAGTTACTTGGTATATTTTGGGTTATCTCAGTAGCATTTGGTTATTGGTTGATCATGGAATTGTTAGTTTTGGGTTGATGGTTGTTGTAGTCAAAATATTGGTATTGTTACTTTGCTTCTTATATGTGAAACATGAATAATATTTTGGAGATTATTGAGCTATGATTAATGAGTATCATGTTTTATGAATTTGATATTTATCTTACTGGATCATTGTTTATCTCTTGATATATCTTACAATTAAAATAGGCCAAAAAAATTACTTGCCTTGATATATTTTGAATCATGTTGGCCATATGAATCAATATCATGCTTGTGAGAATGGTGTGGTAAATTGATAAACAACCTAAGTAGAATGATGTTTAAGACCCTTCCTTATGTTGACCGACCGGGTTGGGAGGAATTCATATATATGCATATTTGATATAAACCATTCTTAATGCACTAGTGATGATGTAGTATATAGGCCGAAAGGATTCTATGTTATCATTGGTAGATATGCTTGTTATTATGATTACCCGTCATATATGACTTGTATGCTTTGTTTATATAAAGTCTTGCTCTATCTCTATCTATTATGTTGTGTGGATCATGCCTTGTTTCTTGCTTACTTTATATATACATTTAGCTATTTGATATATGACAATCATTTAGCTTTGTTACTTGATAAACAATCTATGAATTTCTACAAATCCTGTGGAACGACCTGGACTTACCTAATAATATATTACACTTGAATAGGGTATACTTGCTCGAATGTTGTATTTTTGGATAAAATCGGTATTTCTAGTTATTATAAATTTAAAGCTTGTAAAAACACACATCACCGATCTAGCTGTTCTCATTCAGGACCCTATCTAGTGAAATCTTTAAGGAACCAATCTAATAGATTTAGACCAACAACACTTAAGATCAAAATTTCAATTTGAAGGTAATTTAAAACTTAACTTAGAAGGTTAATTAAAATTGGTTAATTATGCTATCTTATTTTTTGTCTCTCATAGTATCTTTGGATTTATTCAAAGGACTATAAGTCGTTTAAGGCTCATTGAGATCCTGTTAATAAGGACCTACAACCACAATTCCTAAATTGTCAAAGTCGTTGCCTTAATCACTTAAGCATATAAGTCTATCTAAGTTGCCATTCAAAGGAATAGATCTTTACAAGTGATAAATGTTTTTAAGGTCCTAATGCTTAAGGAAAATTCTCACATCATGATAAAAACACAAAGTTCTCTCATAAAAAGGTCTATATAGTTATATATAAACTTGGTTATATAAAAACTGTATTAATTCTTTCTTAAGTAGAACCATGGACATCTCAAGAGATCAACAACTTGCATTGGATGACGCTTTAGTCGCTCCTACCAAATGACTCAAGATTGGCAAAAGTAATCTTCGACTAAGCTCAGACCTCAACTCAAAAGAAGCAACTCTTTAAGTGGTGTATGATGTTTTGAAACTCACTCCCTTCTACAAGGCATTCCAGATCACAACGGATGTTCCAGAAATATATATGCAAGAGTTTTGGGCCACTGCTACAATTCATCACCACTCGATTCACTTCAAGATGAACAATAAGAAACATATTGTGAATCTTGAGTACTTCAGAGAAATGCTTCAAATATGTCCTAAACTCCCTGATCAGCAATTCGAGGAACTACCCTTTGAAGAGGAAATTCTCACGTTTCTCAGAGATCTTGGTCATAGTAGAGAGATAAAGGTGATCACCGATGTCAATGTCAACAAGCTGCATCAACCCTGGAGATCATTTGTTGCGGTTATCAGCAAGTGTCTGAGTGGTAAAAGTACTGGATATGACAGTCTTCGACTATCTCAAGCTCAAATCCTTTGGGGCATGTACCATAAGAAGAACATAGACTATGCATACCTTCTATGGGAGGACTTTGTTTATCAAGTAGAGAACAAGAATGTCAAGAGAAGTAATGAGATGTACTACCCTCGCTTCACCAAGGTCATCGTCAACTTCTTCATGACTAAGGATCAATCTATTCCAAGAAGGAACAAGGTAAATTGGCACTTTGCCAGGGATGACTACATGTTCACCACGATAAAGGTTGTCTCTAGGCATGAGGACACACAACTGTATGGTGTCATTTTGCCTAATGAATTGACGAATGAAGCCATCAAAGATTCCGAATCCTACAAAGAATACTATGCCATTGCTTCAGGAGCTGAACCTCCAAAAACAAAAGCAAGTGTCAAGAAAAAAGCAAGCTAGATCTGATAAAGCACCAAAAGCTCCTAAAGGTAAAAGACTCAAAGCAACTGCTAAGGTGACTAAACCAAGTAAGAAGAAGCTACCTGATCAAGGATTGGAGACTCTATCAGAAGTGGCATTGACGGAGGAAGAACAAATGAGAATTGTCACTAAAAGAAGCTTGACTCAATTCCATAGCTCCCATGCCAGCGGATCAGGTGCAAATGAAGGAACTGGTGTTACACCAGGGGTTCCCGATATACCTAAATATGGTTCTGATGATGAGCAGATTTCTTGGAAATCCAGTTCCGATGAAGATGATGATGCAGAAAACAAAAATGATGATGATGATGACGATGATGATAATCAAGATGATGATGGTCAGGAATATGATGTACAAGATGATGAAAATCAAGATGATGATAATGAGCAAACTGATTCAGACAACGATGGTGATGACTTTGTTCATCCCAAGTTTTCCACTCATGATGAAGAAGATAAAGAAGAAGATAGCTTTGATCCTAGGGTTAAAACACCTTCTCATGTTGAATCCACTGATGATGAAGACAGTGATAAAGAAATTCAAGGTGATAATGTTGAGAGAGAAGAACTGGATGAAGAAGAGACAAATGAAGAGGATGAATCGAATGCATTATATAAGGACGTGAACGTTAATCTGGAGGGAAGAGATACTGAAAAGACATATGCTCCACGTACTATCATTCAAACTACTCAAGTAATAGAAGACACTCATGTGATTATAACTCCGGTTAATCTTGAAGGTCAACAACATAGTTCTTCTGTGTCATCTGGCTTCATTTCTAACATGCTCAACCCAAGTCCAGATACAGTTATTGACTCTATATTTAATCTTAACATAATTGATTTATTTCTCTGGTGATTTTTTTTCCGGGGGGTTACTTGAGTCTGAGACTGTTGCTCTGTGGAGTCACCTCTTTTGTCTGCAACAATTCTTCCTCCACCACCCACTCCTCTCATCACACATCTGCAACAAATACTAGTTCCCACACCAGCAACAGTTCCAAGCTCCTCCCTACAAGATCTTCCTAATTTTGGTTCCTTATTCGGGTTTGACCATAGACTAAAAACTTTAGAAACCGACTTCTCTGAATTTAAGCAAATAAACCAATTTGCTGCAGCAGTTTCTTCAATTCTCGGCATTGTTGATGCGTACCTTGCCAACAAGATGCATAAATCCGTCAAAACAGCTATTCAGTTACAGTCCGACAAACTCAGAGATGAAGCTCAAGCTGAAAATGAAGACTTCATCATCTAAACTTGATGATCAAACATTAAGAAAATAGAATCAAGATCAAGTCAAAGAACAAGTTAAAGCACAAGTCTCCTAGATTTTGTTGAAAATTGAGAAGACTGTAAAGGAAAACTGAAGCAGAGAGTTTCTGACTCGTTCTTCCCAACTGAATATAAGACATCCCTGGTAGCTCAGACTTCTGAACTTGAGTGAAGATGATTCTCAAAGATATATACACCCCGTGTTTAGGGTTTATTTTTGAATGTCATAAGGAAATTCACTAATTATTTTTTAGTATTGTATCGCTCGTTTTCTTTTAAAAGCGTGAATCGTGTAAGTTAAATTTCGCGTAAGTCATAACAAAATTTCATCATATGTAAACAGGCATCAAACAATTAAATGTTTACATCAAGCAAGTGTTAAGTAATTATTTAGAGGATGATTATTAACTTTGTACATTTTATTTTTATTGGTTACGTAAAGTGTTTATGTTTCGCGATAAAATACGTTTAGGCATTCCCAAAACCAACAAAACTTTTCTACGTTCAACTAAATACCCACAATTCTCCCAATACCAAACATTTACAAAAATAACCTCACTAATAAGCCTTTATGCGGATATTCATAGAGGCCATACATAGGATATTAGCTTAGAAAATACTTTCCCAAGGCTTTCGTAGGATGATCTATACTTCTTAGGATACTTCTAGATATTTATACCTCATGATTTCATGTTTACTTTGACTATGAATTTCCTTAAATTCTCTATGTGTTTCCTTGATTATGTCCTAGTGTATATATATGGCCTTAGTTTAGATAGATCACACACTTCTTCATTCTCAAGGTGAAAACAACAACAAAAAAACTCTTCTCTTTCCTTCACCATAGCACTACGGTCATAAGGACAAACACCTATACCCATCCATAATAATTTTTATCTACAACAATTTTCAAGTGTTCCGACTTCATCTATTCTAGATTAACCCAAGAAGGTTTGAAGTTTTGGTTTAAGGTTTACAAATGTTAATCAAGAAAGGTTCAAGATTAGGGTTTCATGAAATTAGGGTTTTCTTGATATTAAAAGCTAGGATTTGTCATCTAACAAGGGTTTAGAGTATATTTTTCATCATCATACATCATATTAAGGTTATCTAATGTGTATATAATGGCTATGTAGTTAATCACCATCTAGGAACTTATTTACTTGTAAAAATGGATTTTCTTTACCACTTTGGTTATGTTTTGGTAAACTTTGTCATATGTTATATGAAGGTTGATATCATCTTATAATGGATATATAAGTCTTGTACATAAGTGGTTTATATATAAAAAGTATATATAAACAAGTGACTTAAAAAGTATACCTATATAAAGTTATGGACAAATGAGTATGTAAACTTATGGATCTTATGATTCTTGGACAATATTTAGACTAACCATGAACTAAGGACCCTAGGTGTGAAATACATGTAATAATAAGGGTTGTAATGGACTTGTAACAAAGTGGTGAAGCTAAATTATTAAAAAATAAGTTTTCGAAACATTTTTAGGCAAAAAATAAAATTAACAAACGTGGTCTGTTTGAAATTCGAAAATAACATATTTTTATTCTATACTTTGGTTTAGATGTACTAGAGATATATACATGTTTGATATGTGTAATGCTGGATTCTAATTGAGGATTCCAAAAATGTAAGAAACTCGAAAAACCGATTTAAAACGAAGGAGATACGTAATTTACAAGTTATACGATAATAAACACTTTTATAAAAGAAATTTTATAAAAGTTACTGTTCATATCAGACATGAACATTTTGAAAACATCATTAATATGATAGAACTTTTAATAACAAAGACGTGCTCGAAAGAATCACTAAAAACGGAGCTAAAACGAATAAGATACGACATTTACGGGTTTTACGATAACTAAATCTATAAAAATAGTTTATAAACTGTCGTGAACAGTAAAACCCACTATTCATCAGGGGACTAAAAATATGAAAATGTAATATTTTGATAACTCGTCTTAATACGAAAGCGTGGGCGTAAGAAACATACCAAACGGGCTTAAAACGAGAAAGATACGCACTATTTTATACTTGTGCACTATTTTCTAACGTGAATAGTGTTGGTTCGTTTTTTTATAAATTTTTGCGAAACATTTTAGAATCATTTATATAATATTTATACACGTCTTAAACTTTATAAATATTATTTTACGAAGACAATGGAATTATTTATTCGATTATACGAGTACAAACACATAGTATTTATTTATCAAATGCGATTTAAATATGATTTCATAAACACAATTAGATGGTGATGTAGCTATATAGAATTATATATGGTAGTAGTTATTCAAAGTACTTAGTACTCATACGACCTATAATTGATTAGGTTGCATTCGGGCGTAATTGTGACGCATTTTCTGTTGTGATTTACATTGTTAAACTCATCCACTCGAGGTGAGTTCATAGCCCTACATTTTACATTTTATAATGATTTATAAGTTTTGGGGTGAGAACATGCTTTGTTTTATAATTGGACGCAAGTGAACATTTCATATTTAAACTGATTACGTGTTTGCCTAAGTAGCGATAACCCAATGTGCCCACTATCATGAACTGTAAATCACTTGGAGGGTGAGCGCGAATGTTATAAATAGATCTATTTGGGGGTGACGCCCCCGTTCGGGTGATTAGCTATCACTGGTGTCGAAACTACCGAGCCAACGAACGTATACCATGTCGGATTTGGGATGTTCTGGGTTAGAACATCATCATGGGCAATGTAGGCAATTTATATTGCAATTCATTTATGTCGAGCTTCAGTGTCATGAGCTTAGGGAAACGTAATTACATTTTTGTGATGTTTACATTTAATGTATTATCACGGGGGAATCTTGCGGTCCTACACTTATATAATTCACAAACCTATGAATTCACCAACATTATTGTTGACGTTTTAAAGCATGTTTTTCTCAGGAGGTCAATAAGGCACGAGGTGCAAGGGATACATTGGTGGTCGTTATTTTGGAAGTCATTTGCATTAAAGATTTGGTTGCATTACATTTTGGAGAAGCATTTGTTATGAACTAGAATCTTTGTATAATTTAACAACGAATAAGTAAAGCTTCGGGCTTTTGTATCAAACATTTTGCTAAATCCAATGTATCGGTTTTAAACGACACTTTTAAAGGTCGTTCTTATATATCTTGTGCTATTGATCTATGAAGTAACGCTCCCAAACCCATATTCCGCTGCGACCCATTTTGGGGGTGTTACAGATTGGTATCTAGAGCCAAGGTTATAGAGAACCAGGTCAAATGTTTTTGCTGGACTATAACCGTTTTCAAACATTGCATTCATACAAAGGGGTTTTCACGGGACATACATACACTAGTTGTTTGCATTAGTTAGTTTTACTAGATGCTTACATGATTCATATACGTGTTCATATTATAGTACGTACGTTACTATGAGGGTATTATGTGGAAAAGAACCAGAGTCAACCAGTGCACCAAAGGAAAAAACCACCAAGATAACTGGTAAGTCTACTAAAGGGACCAAATCT
This sequence comes from Tanacetum coccineum, assembly GCA_026074375.1. Lineage (NCBI taxonomy): Eukaryota > Viridiplantae > Streptophyta > Magnoliopsida > Asterales > Asteraceae > Tanacetum > Tanacetum coccineum. Next base: position 29,325 of record BQNB010021326.1, on the reverse strand, counting down.
CATCACAAGTCTGCTGACAAGTCTGCTCAAACAGAAGAGCCAATGCACACTGCCAAAGATTTGGAAGAACCCCGCACACAAGGAGATTTTGGTAACAAGAGAAACAGAAGATAAACATAATAAAGAGACCTCTCACGCAACCTGATTGAGGTTTCAAAAACCGACAAAACCTCCTACTCCCGATCGGAATTTGGATACAAGACATTGCTGCTGCTCATGGACCCATGTTACAACCTTGGCAACGCACATATGTCACCGACCGAAGATACCCTGAAACGTAAAAGAGCATAAAACAGATACACTCCTCTATACTTCTCCGCCTACGACAAGAAAAGGCAACAAAGATGAAAACACATGCCTACACAAACTACAACTCCCCGCGACCAACATTCGACCTGATGACAGGGATCAACGCCAGAGACCTGGTGGAGCAAGACAAAATTTCAATGACTGAGAATAACTACCAGTTAACCCCTGAACAATTAGACTGGAAACAACCCTGAACGGACAGCAATATCCATATGAATTGCGCAGCCATACCAATGATACCTAATTCTCTAGTTCGTCACGTACATTCCTTTTGATCAACTTCAAACAACACAAAGCCATGCGTAACTAAGTGTGGTGTGTCCTCAATGAGCCGAAAATACACAACTTCAGTGACAAGACCAAGGCTGCATATAATTGGTCACATCAAATGTGAATAGAAGATTTGGTCCCTAACAGAAATGTGGAGTCAAGTGTCCCGGTTAGCTACGATAAGCTGCACTCTGGGGAATCTCACAATGGGCAAAAACACCAACAATTCATGTATTCTAGCTGACTAACGTAGGGATTTGCTGAGAATGTCTACTCCAAACGCAGAATCATTGCCGTCACAAAGCTTCAAATTATCGAATGGAATAATTACAAGCATCTGGATTGGATCACTGTTCGTAGAGATGATGACAAGCTGCATACATTCAAAGAAGGCGATTTTCAAACAGGCTACGATCCAAGACATCGAAGACATACTGCTTTTTCTTGTTCAAGGCAAGTTGACAAATCTCACTGTTGAAGAACGCCAAGCTTTTAATGTCTCCTTGCGAATGTATAAAGAAGCGTTGTCATCCAAAGGCGTGTGGAAGATCTTCAATTAGGTGTCGAAAGTTACCAAAAGAAGCTCAACCTCACTAAGCCAAATACGTATAGACCAGATCTTAAAAGAAGGGAAGCTTACATAGCATACTGCAATCCAGAGGTTTCATTTACCAGAACAAAGACAAAAAGAACAGACTGATGCATATTGATGAACTACACAAGTTCAGTGACGGTACACTTAATGATGTTCGGACTGCTCTTAATGATCGTCTAAAGGGAATTCGGATAGAGTATCTGCCACAGACTATCTGGAGACAAAGTAACAAAGACAAAGCAGGATCTATGATCCAGGCAATTGACAAACAGCTAAAGACTAGGAGGATTATGCGGAGCTTGGAGAAATTTGTTGGTGGGAGACCGTACGAAGGCGACCTTCGACTGCTATAAAGTACCATATGATTTATCATATGATGTCCTCATCATATCAGGTCAAACCTTGTACGTAATAAATAACTTGTAAAATTTGTATATATGTAGTGTAGACATTATGGTGATATTAAGGAGTGCTCGAGTATAAAATTTTCAAGAATTTCTTAGTAAATTCAAAAAATTTCAAATTATTATACTCAACACTGTCTTAGATACCCTCAAATATTAAGGGGGGCATTAAAATGTTCCTGTTAGATATTGTGTAACATCTAGTCCCCAAACGTTTAATTCATTGATATCCAAAATATCAAGGGATTAACATTTTGGATAAGGGGAGAAAATGTGATTAAACTGCATCTAATTTGTACTTAAATATGATCTTATAAAATGGACTCAATGCACTCAACACTTAGCATGTACTACGATTACGATGCACATTTTAAGGGGGAGCTTTTAGTGATGATAAAAAACTCTCAAAGTGTAAATCTTTTGATATTTATATCAACACATTGATTAGAACTTTTTAATGACTTTTGGTTTCGATTGTGTGATGGAGAAAACCCAAAAGACTGACCATGTACTTAATTTGATGGAGTATTAAGTTGGTTAGGCATGAGGAATGTCAAATCCATGAACCACCATAAACGGAGGGATCTACCCAGGGATTCCACTAGATAGTGTAGAAGTCCTTAGGTATGAATACAAAAGAAGAAAAAGTTTAGAATCGAGAAAAGTGCCGGACTGAGATTGAGCTATTACTGAACAACCCAACAAGGTACTGAGTTATGAAGTCTTGGAAAGACGCTGAAGGGGTGAAAATGAAAAAGAAATGTAAGGATAAAGGGTGTAAAGAAAGAAGCCCTCTGTACACTTAGGTAGAACCGGGTCAATACATAAACAGTCGGAAACACTAAGCAGTTGTCTGACATTAAGACAGTCGATGGACCCAGTAAGCTAAAGCACAACCCTCCTTAGCCATTCTCAAGTTCTCGCAACAGACCATGTGTTTCAATTTTCTCACGAAGAGATTACAACGCATTTCTGATAAACTTACACACTCTAAGATAGTTGATATTGAAAATGTGGCAGTCTGCTCTAGCCTCCGATCACTAAAACCAAAGTGCACTATTAAGTCTAGAGCCAAAAGAGATCATCCATAAATCTTCGTTAGGACACTGTCAAATTATGCTGCTATGTCACATAATTGAATAACAAGATATATATTAAAAGTCAGATGCATTAACCTGTGATTTTGCCAAACAACCCAAGTGATATTTTAAATATTCACAATGAAGATGGAACTCCCAGCTTGAGCCAACATCAAAACATGCTATTGTAGTGAGAACATGTGCGATTACTATATGACTCAAACTTGTGAAAAGTGCTGGAAAGAAAACGATGGGTGCAATTCTATAAGCAACAAACTTTGTTCCCCAAGTGTTATGACTTGACGATTGATGATAGAATTTTTGAAATAATTAACACTCTCGGTGTGTTTACAAAACCACTACTATACAAGGTGACAAGTCGAATGATTTCAATTGATTTTCTATTCAATCGGTGAGACTTCGTCTTACTGGTTCACTCATACCGTGTTGTCTGCTTTGAGACGCTCCGGTAATGAGAACGACTAGTGTAGCTGCGAAACCCTGTCAAGGAGATTCCTCAGAATTCTACCTGATCACAGGTAGTATTTATACTGATCAAGGGGGGTCCGTGGTTATTAAACCGTATTCGACGAAGTGACAAAGACACTCCCGTCCATAACTGTTGATTATCACTAACCTAAACCTGCAGGTACTATCCCGGATAATTAGGTGTCAGGCTGATTCCCGATGAGTCAATAATGATTCCATAGCCACATGCCATAAACCCCAACCGACAAACTTAAAGACATCATGAAAGCTTAAGTACATGTTTCAAGACTTTCGCTACTTTGATACCGTACGTCTTTCTTGAAGTGACGAAGTATTAAAGTCAAAGTATTTCAAAGAAGTTTTTCGTCACTCTGATACCGAACGTCTTTCTCAAAGTGACGAAGTGTTATAGTTAAAGAAACTCAAGAAAGATGCAGCAATATTCAAGATTTTCAAGATAACATATCAAGAAAGGTATGAGCATGTCTGTCCAAAAGTCACAAGTTCACAAGATGGCAAAGTTTACAAGATGGCGAATCGAGATTATGCTTGGTTGATGATCTCAAGGTGTTCAAGATTACATTTTCACATTCAAGTCAAGATAAAGGAACAAGCTCAAACCTAAAGTCAATGATCACTACATCAAATCACAAGTTAAAGATTAAAGTCAAACGAGCTCAAGACTTAAGATAAAGCATAGTATGCTAGGTTTAATTTTTTGTAAAATGGAGTGACCTCCCTTAGGGGGAGATTGTTAGGAATACGAAAATCTTAGGAAAGTATCGGTCACTCCATAGATAACTGTCGTTAGCCTCCGTTTTAAGTTATTTTATGGAACCTTACATAGCTACGTTAGGAAAACCCATGGAAAGCCCATTAAGCGCCATGCCATGGCCGCCCATTAGGTTATTTAAACACCTCTTCCCATTCTTGGGAGTTGATAGGTTGTTCATTTTTTCAACAAACATTAAAAGCTAAGATTCTCTTATATGTATACTTTTCCTCTCTCTAAGTGTTCATCCAACCCACTCTCTCTCACTAGAATCACCTTTCTTTCCGTCTCACATGAGTATGTTATTGATTAGTTTTTCCATCCAATTCAAACACTTTTCTTTGCTTTTCCTGCAAAATGTTAGCCCAAAAACCAAGAAAACACAAGCCATAGCAATTTTTATAATTATCACAGCATTAATTATACCTAACAGTATTAAGTATAACTAATAGTAAAAACTCAGCAGTATTAAGTATAACCAGCAGTATTAATTATACTTAACAACAGAAACTTTTAATGACATGAATAACAGTACTAATTCATACAAAGCTCTACAAAAACATAAAGAGATAAAAGACTTTACAGATTTAACATTCCAATACTAGCAATCAAATATTAAAATCTACTTACATCAAAAGCTTTTGTAAGAAAATCTACAACATTCTTGTTAGTATGGATTTTGACCATTTGAATCAATTTCTTTTCATTGCAATCTCTAATAAAATGAATGATTTCTGACTCTATATGCTTTGTTTTTGAATAAAAAATAACATGATTTTAAATTATGAAATTTGTAGCTAATATTGTCAATAAAGATCTTGGTATGCATAAAATTATAACCATAATTAAGTAGTTGATTCTGAATCCAAAGCACTTATCCACAGCAACTTGAAGCAGCCACATACTCAGCTTCTGTTGTGGAATTTGCAACCACTGTCAGTTTCTTGCACTGCCATGATATTAATCTACATCCAAGGAATTGACAACCTCCTGTTATAGACTTCCTATCCAAGCTTGCTTCAACACAATCACTATTAGTGTATGCTACCAAATCAAAAGGAGAATCTTTTGGATACCAAAGGCCCAATTTTGGTTGACCTTTTAAGTACCTAAAAATCCTTTTCACAGTATAAAGATGTGAAACCTTTAGATTAACTTGGTATCTGGCACAAGCACACACTGCAAACATGATGTCAGGTCTTGAAGATGTAAGATACATCAATGAACCAATCATTGATCTATACATATGAACATCCACTTCTTTACCATCTTCATCCTTGAGCAGAGGCTTTTGAGTTTCCATTGGTGTGCTTGCAGTTTTAACTTTGATAAACCCAAATTTCAGCAACATATTTATCTTGACTAATAAATATGCCATCCTTCTTCTTCTTCACTTGTAATCCCAAGAAGAATGTAAGTTCTCCCATAGAACTCATCTAAAATTTCTCATGCATCAACTTCTCAAATGCAATGCATAGCTCCTTCTTTGTTGAACCAAAGATGATATCATCCACATAAACTTGGACCAACAAAATATCACCTTTGTGCCTTTTGATGAATAAGGTCTTGTCAATTTTCCCTCTTTGAAACCCATTGTCCAACAGATATGTTGACAAGGTTGCATACCAATCTCTAGGAGATTGATGTAGTACCATACAAGACTTTTTCCCAACCTTTTAATATACACCTAAACAGAAAGTTTGGATCTTCAAATCCTGGTGGTTGACATACATACACCTCTTCTTCAATCTTCCCATAGAGAAAAGCACTTTTTACATCCATTTGATACACCACAAAATCTTTAAATGAAGCATAAGCTAAAAATAGCCTAATTGCTTCAATTCTTGCAACAGGAGCAAAGACTTCATCATAGTCAATCCCTTCTTCTTGTGTGTACCCTTGAACAAAAAAATCTTTTGCTTTTTTTTATTTCTTACAACAATTCCCGTTTCTACCTTTTAATTTCCTAAAAAAACCCATTTATAGCCTCTAGCTCTTTTTCCTTATTGGTAAATCCACTAAAAACCAAACTTCTTGTAACTTGAATTGTAGAAGCTCTTCCTGCATAGCTTCTATCCAGCTTGGATCCTTCAATGCATGAATTACCTTTTTGGGTTCTTCTTGTGATAAAAAAACAAGCAAACAAGCAATTTTGAAGGTCTTTATGGTTTTTTCTTTGTAGAATAGTACTAAAAACCCATGTTCTTCCAAATTCTTTGACATCTTTCTTGTTTGTGTAGCTGATTGCAAATCTCCAATCACTTGATTAAGAGGATGATCTTTATGAATTCTTGTAGTTGGATTAGCACCATCATCTTTATCATCTATTGAGAAGTCAAATATGCTATAATATTCTAAAGCAGGCATATTTGGATCAAATAGAAGTTTAATGCTTGTTTTTCCACCAACAGCATTAACCTCATTTGTGCCAACAACATTAACAGTTGAACTAAAAATTAACAAAACAGCATATTACATTGTTAGTGCTGTTAACATTATCTTCTTCTCTGATCTTTACATTCACTATCTTTTCTTGGATCTTTATCAACCTTCTTTCTACTATCACTTTGAAGGCTTGGATCGGATCGTCATGAGAACTCTTTAAATCTTGGGAATATAAGTGGATCAAAAGTCAAAAATGGTAACTGCAAAATTAATCTTGTACAGGTTATGTCTCCCTTTCTAACTTGACCTACATAATCACTTGCTTTTGTACCTGCAAAACTCATTAGACTGTGTACTGTCAACAATTGGCTCATAATTCATTGTTCTTATTAGTGCATCAATATCAAATAGCCAATCTGGTCTACTACCTACAACATTAGGTGTACTCTCACTAAACCTAATATGCAAGTTTTCTTCCACTATCCTTGTTCTACTATTGAATACTCTAAAGGCTTTACTATTCAAAGAGTATCCAACAAAGAAACCTTTTTCAGCCTTACCATCAAATTTGCCTAAGTGATCTATGGTATTGAGAATGGTAACGAAAATCAGGACCAACCAAATGTCTCATAAAAACTTAAAGTTGGTGTTCTAACTATGAAAAGAGTTCATATGGGGTCCTTGTTTTAAGAGGCTTAACTACAAACGAACTCTATTTGCACATAGCAAGCAGTATTAACTACTTCTGCCCAAAAAGTAGTTGGCAACTTAGAAATCAGCACGCATAGCTTAGCAAGCTTAATTAATTGTCATATTTCCTCTCCTCTTAAGCAACTCCATTTTGTTAAGGAATTCTAGCTACACTAAATTGACTCAAATTACCCTTCATTTCATAAAACTGATTCATTTCTCTGTTTTTGAACTCAGTCATATTATCACATCTAATCACCTTAACCTTGTGATCTACTAGATTTTCTATCCCAGTTATAAAGGACTTAAGAATGCCACTAGTCTCATCCTTAGTAGCTAGAAAGAAAACCCATGTAAACCTACTGTAATCATTTGTGACAACTAGGCAATACATTTTCTTCTTAAGGCTTTTTACAAATGTTGGACCAAACAAGTCCAAATGCAACAAATGTAAAGGAAGACTGATTGAATTCTCTGTTTTGGACTTACAAGAGGCTATGTGCTTCTTTTCCTTTTGACAAGCAACACAGGTTTGATCATTTTCAAAAAGTTTGGAAGGTAAACCTCTTACAAGATTTCCCTTGACCAATTTATTCATGGTTTTAAATTTAAGTGACCTAGCCTTCTATGCCAAAGTTTAGATTCATCAAATATGGCTTTTGCAAAAAGGCAAGTTAAACCTCCTTTAGGAACCATGTTCTTTAAATCGACACTATACATATTGTTCTTTCTAGGAACTTTAAGTAAAACTTGACTTTCATCAATAAACTTAAAGTTTGGAGATAAAACAATATATTCAGTGTCATTAAAAAGAACACTATTCTTTTTATCACACATTTGTGAGACACTAAAGAGATTAAACACAAAATACACATTTTCAAAATCTAGATTACCAGTTTTAATGATACATTTTCTTGTGATTTTCCCTCCTTTGGGGTTCCCTCTAAAAGCAACATATCCTCCATCTATCTCTTCATAGTCTGTAAGATAGGACATGTTCCTTGTCATGTGCCTTGAGCATCCACTATCAATCACTCCTTGATCCTGTAAATCCATATGTGGATTGCCTTGCACATTAGATAAGAAAATCAGTTTCTTTTGGGGACCCAAGCCATCACTAACTTGGATCTGCCTTGTGCACCAATATAATCAAACTTTTTTAGGGTGATTGATGCACTGTTGTGTTTAGAAACTTGTTCTAAAACTTTATGCTTTAGTTTCCAAACCCAACAAGCTGAGGCCTTAACAACATTAAAATTATTTCCCTTAACAACATTAACTACTTCCTGCTTTTTTGGCCTTTAGCGAGATTTAATTTTATTTACCCCTTAACATTATTAACCTACCCCATTGAATAATATTAACTATTGTTAAATGTTGTTTTCTTATGATGGGCCCTCTTTGTAACAGTTTGAATGTGTTGTGGTTTAGAAAGATATGACATTGTTATAGCAGCATTCACTATTGTTTTTGAGTGAGCAGTATTAGCTTGTCTAGCAGTATTAACCAATACTGCTATTTTAGAAATATTTTGTCTAGCAGTATTAATTGATACTAAGCAGGACTTCATTAGTACTACACTTGGAAACCATGTCTTTTTAGCACAGTGGTGATCCATTTTAGCAAAGATTTTGATGATTCACCCGTTTTAGCATTGTTCTAAACAGGTTATACCATCCTTTGATTTTTGAAAACATGTTTTGATGGAATTGCCAATCAACCTGCAAATGAACAAAGCTTCCTACAATACCAGGCCTATAAAACATCTCAAAAATGCTTCCGAGTTTTTGAGAAATCATGATTATTCCAATTTCTTTGATTGCCCTCTTTGGACTGTGAGTTTTGCCTAAGTTGCTCAACTTGTTAAAACAGTATTTTCTTATGCAGTTTTTTTTCTTGTTGTTTAGATTTGACGAAACTCTTTTCTTAAACAATGACTAAGCCTCACTATTTTTCTTTTTAATTTTAGGCTGAAGAATATCCTCCTTCCTCATCATTTGACACCCATTTCTTCAATACTTGGGGGCATCATCACACTTCCTAACTACCTTATAGCTCTTCTCACTAGACATAGCTTTACTTGTTTCCAACTACAGGCTCATTAACAAGATCATCTAAACCAGGTAAAAGACAAGTCAGGTTTTTGGAGGCATGAAAATATCCGTTGTATGGAGGTGGAACTGCATTATAAATTTTCAAAGCCTAAACCTTTCTTAAATTGTCAACTATCTCTAAACACTTTATGACATATGTTTAAACTTTTTTAGATGCATTTTAAATTCTTTCTAAGCTCTCCTAATAGTGTTTTTCTCCTATATGAATTTCAAATTTTAAGCCCTTAATATCTTGTAAATAAATAGACTCATTTGCTTTATAAACTTTAAGTTTTTCTTCCACTGACTCTAACCAGTCCCTTATTACCTAGAACCTTAACTCAGATAATCTTTAATCTTTAATAGTTGATCATTTGAGATTTTTAAGAAGTTCAACAGATTCCAAATCAAGATTTAGAACAAATAGGAAACATGTGGAACCTTGAGTCAGGACTAGAAAGATGAGAAAGTCATGGAAGTGCATAATTAGTCCCTGTCCTTTGCCTTATCACTTCAGTTCAGAATCCACCAAAACCATACACATGACACCAAAGCTGTGGAAGTTAGATGTTTCCACAAGCATACTCTTTCTTACCTTTCCTATGTTCTTGTTGTCCTTGATTTTCTAGTAGCTCTGCACTCCCTAGCAAAATGTCCCCTCCGTGACATTTGTTAGCACTTCACTTTGGACTTTCAAAACCAATAGTCTCATTGTCATTAACAGTAAGCTTCCTTCTTATATTCTTTAAAAACCTTCTTGCCCTCATAGTCAACATGGCCATTTGCCATCTTAAATCCATCTCTTCCATGTCATCTGGATGGATTTGTTGCAAGTCCTCATGTACAAGTTAAGGACTATTTGGTTGACTAGCAAAGAATGCACAAATAACAGCATCACTCAAGTTATCAATATTTGTAGATTTAGCAGTATTAACTTGAGTTGCTACATTAGAAACTCCATGAAGTAGGACCAAAAGCCCTGTATTGTGTGCTAACTTGGGCTTGGACATCCCTTTGACTTTTGGTTCATACACCTTAAGGTTGTTGTAGAGATCATCCATGCTCATTGTATCCAAATCAGCTTTATTTCTCCACACAACAACATGTGTGTTCCACTCAGGTGACAAACTTCTTAATAACTTTTGATTAACATCTTCTTGTGAAAGCTTTTCATCCAAAAGCTCCAACTGACTCACAAGATTTTAAAGCCTATCAAAAGTTGATCAAGCATCTCTGAGCTTGGAGCAGTGAAGGTTTTATATTGCTGCTTTAAGAGATTCCTTTGAGTCTTTCTTGTATCTCTGTCTTCCCACCAAATCTCTTTTCAACAGCTTCCAACAACTTCTTAGCATCCTTTATAGAGTTAAACTTTAACTGATGTTCATTGGGAATGCCCATCATTAAATTACGTCTAGCTTTCACCTCTAATCTTCTTTGAGCCTTTTCTTTAGCAGTTGTAATAGACATCTCTGTCATAACTCCTTCCATAATTTTTGTTTTTGGCAAGGTTTGCACCATTATCCTCTATGACTTTGCCACAATTGAATAGTCTAATCATACTGGATATATTGTTCAATACTTCATCTTTCCAATCTCATACTCACACATATTTGACATTTGAACTATGGATGCAGCCACCAGTGTGTGGGCAGAATCTTGAACCATATCTTAGCAAAAATAGGTTCATTCTATATTCACAAAAGCTCCTCAACAAGCTCTAAACCACTTGTTGACCCACTTACAATAGATCAAATTCCTTAAGCTTGTTTAAGGTTTAGTTATATTAGATAAATCTAACACAACTATAGTAGAAACTGTGTTTGAATGTATTAAAGATTATGCTGAATCAATCTTTAATTAAAAATTATTAATGAAACAATAAATTCAATGAACATACAATTCAACAAATAACTCCAATATTTTAATGATAAAATATAATACGTCTTAAAGTATTAGGGTTACAAAAGTAATGATAAAAAATACTAATACTCTAAAGTATAGGGTTACAAAGACCATGAAGCTATGATTATACGTCTAGACTTTAAAAATTGATAAAAGATATCAAACTCTAAACACTATGCCCAAGGACCTCCTTTTATACACCAAAAAGCCCTAGTTCGGCTTACAAAACTTCCTAAGTATCCCATATCTTTTTCTCATAAAACAAATAACTTAAAAACATCTCATATAAGCAGTACTAACAATAAACATTACTAGCATATTAACTCTAGCACATTAACTATCTCTGATCAGATCTTAACTTGAGCAGTTACTAATTATTCACTAGATGTAGTAACTTTGTACTAGCAGTATAAACCACATAGCATATTTTCACTAGCAGTACTAATATTCACTAGCAGTAGTAAATGTGTACTAACAGTAGTAAACACTTCGCTTCTTTAAAGTTCATGAGCAGCACTAAATTCAATTGAGCAACATTAACACAAACATGAGCAACAGTAATTCAAACAACATCAAGACTTTTAATCCCAACAAAATGTTTAATGAAATAAACATATGCGGAAATTAAGTCCAACACAATGCAATACATCATTGAAGCAAGTCTTAAATGATATATTTTACTTGAGATAATTTAATATAATACATGGAATAAAACCCATTAAACGAAGATTCATCATGAATAATACTTTAAATTGTGTATGCGACCGGTTGATTACTTTTGCACAAGAGCAAAGATTGCGCTAACAACAACGAATCTATTTGAGAATGTTTAGGATAACTGATAGCAACAATATCAATTGAGAGTGATTAAGAAGACTGATAAAACAAAAGTATACGAAAGATAAAAAGCATAGTTGTTGTCTGTGTACAAACACGAATGCTGAAGAATAGATCAATCCCAGTTAAAGTAGGATATTTCTTATATGATAGATCTATATATCTAGATATGCTCAAGCTAAGAGCATTGTTTGCATTGCACATTAAAGAATGTGATACTTTACATTTTAAAGAAACTGTAAAGATGACTGTTTAGATAGGTATGTAGTTTGAACATAATACCCCATTAAAGGGTACTGCCACATTACCATACTATGATAACTTGAAATAGTATGCAAAAATAGATAAGGACACGTATCAATATCCGTATAAAATCCTTCATAAATTTTGTGAATTTGAAAACAAGTATTCAGAAAGTTTACTCAGATAACTATTTAGGATGTCTTGTAAAGAAAGAGTTGAGAGTGTTTGGAAACATTGGGGTTTAACTGCTAATTATTTTCAAATGCATAACAGTTTTAGAATTAGGATTCTTGGGATTCTTAAGACCAATATTTATTTCTGATGAAATGAAGATTACGTGGTATTGGTCATTCATACATATAATGAAAATGTTATCATATATTTGCCATGTTTAAAATCCTTTAAATGATTATCATTCTAAATATTTCCATTATCAGGTTTAACAAATGTGAGATATTGATAACAAAAGTGCAAAAGTGAGTGTTGGTTATATTCTTTGAATATATGGATTGTTCCCGAGCCAAACTCATGTGTATTCACAAATGATGCATATTGGAACACCCATACCTTCGAATATTTACTTTTTTGGATCCTTGTCATAGTTAAGATATCGAAAACAGTTAATGATTAAGTCATCCTAAGACTTGAATACAAACAAGTTCTAAATTTGGGTACAGACACTTTTTGATTATAAGTCAAACGCTAACCTGAAAATGGTAGTTATAAAGGTTATTTTTGGAATTGATGTGAAGCAGCATCCACAACACTTGTAGTCAACAAAGAATTTGTTCCTCCACTTAATATGTGCATAATGATACCATGGCGCCTCTTCAGAATTAATCAGATGATTGTGTGGGCCGAGAACCCAAATTGTTTATTCAAATGATTCATGATTACTTTGGTAGATCTGAATTAACTTCTATAACAAGAAACTAAATGGTTAAACTATATGGAATGAGTTAGGATCCATATGGTTTAACGGTATCTGAACAAAGGGATGATAATGGCAAGTAATACATAACCATTAAAGCTGAGATTGTTCTTGAAACTTTATCTCAAGTATATATCAATTAAACGAAGGTAATTGTATGTGTATGCTTATACTTACCACTTATCAGTATATCAGACAGCCTGCTACACGCGACTCCCAATGTAGGGTGCTGTTGGAATATGTTAGTCATTTTTGCCAAGTTATATACGTTAGGAAATACGTGACCTATTAGGGTCACACTCGTTAAACACTTAGATTATGTATTACTTACGATATAATTAATTTAAATATTGATTGTAATTACATTAAATAATTTAACTAGCTTAACAATATATTAAATAATAAACTGAGGGACTAAAACAACTAACCCGAAACCAAGTGGGGTCCCTTATTGGTCGAATCTCCAAAATAGATCTAGAAAGGGGTGTTTTGTTCAGTTATGTTTAGAGGGAAAAAAAGGAAACTAAGTTTCCTTGTTGTATAAGAATAGATGTTGGCTTTGAGCTATATAAACACAACCCTTAACACCCTCATTCTTCTTCACCACAATACACAAATCCTAAAGTCACACTAGAATTTTTGGTGCTCACTTTTTTCCTAAACCCTAACCGTAAACCATAAATACTCTTATTAGGGGATTACTTGTTTCTTTGTTTATCCGTAAAACCAATTCGGTAAACCCATATCAAGGGTTTTCGGTTTTCATTGTCCTCGCTTTGATCGACACATTAAATCCCTTACACTAGGGATTGGTTTTTTCTCTCCTTGTTCGAGACGAATACAAAAACCCAAACTTAAGTGTTTTGGATTGTGTTGTTTTTTCGGTGCAACCAAATTAGGGTTTTATGGCGATTTTCGATACAAATCTTCAAGGGGAGGTTTGAGGTTATTGATGTCAACACATGGTGTTGGTTCGTGAAGGATTGACTAGTCAAATCGAACAAACTTGGTTGAACGTGTTTTATGAGCAACCAAGAGATGTGTAATGTTAACCACTATGTTTTTAAGATCAAGATCCGGCGTAACTTTATTGATTTTTATTATTAAACAAAAGGTTAGTAAATTACTTGTATAATTTATATGTGTTAATCTATATGCTAAAACTAGATCCTTTCCGCTGCGTACTCATAGCTAATTGGTTACCTAGTTTGTTAAATCCCAACACAATACACATGCATATTATAATATTTTTTTTGGAAACCTATATAGATGAAGTTCTACGATACTTATCATACATAATTAAGTTAGTCCAAGTGTGTGACCAATTAACAATAAGACAATTAGACTCGAGTGACAAAGCGAACGTTAGTATCAAATCGAAACATAGGGTCCTTGTTAGTTCATCATTTACAACCTGTGTCTCCATCCATACAAAAGGACAAATTTTTTTCATAATGAAAATGGTAATCTTCATCAAACATGTTGGAAACCGTAGAGGGGGTGTTGGGGGGTGAAAACGTTACCAATTAGAAAAAATATAAGATCAAAGATTATATCACTCTCTGCCGGCGGTCCCATAAAATATAAGAGGGCCGCCTATTACATTCAGGGGGCCGCCAAATATAAAGGGACCGCCTCCAAAAGATGTTTTCGACATAGATCATGTTGTACAAATTCACCAATTCACGTTTGAACGCAATATAATAAAGTGTCGATAATAGGATTTCAATCTACTAGCACATATTCTACCAATAAAACCACACCACAATGTTTACTACAAAGAGTCTACACAACCCATGACTAACAAACATAACACAACTATTTCACACAATCAAAGCACAAATGCAAGTGTAAAAGTAAAGCGATAAATGTAAAGACATAGTAAAGAAAAGGTAAAAGAAAATGAAAACCACATGAGAATTATAATGGTTCGTTCTACGAACTCCTTTTTAACTCCTACAACTCCACCCTCGAGTATCCAACTCGAGAGTGTACTTCACTAATCAACAAACAAGCACCATTTCGGTGGAGAAAACCTTATAAGTCAATGCTTACATTTATTTTTTGTCGACACTAAGCTAGATTCGAGTCCTTCTTCCGGGTACAACCAACCCTTACAATTTATGGCCCTACATAATAAACCTTTTGTTTTAATTTGCCTAAAACACATAAACAGCTTGCTTACAAAATTTTTCCGACACTAAGCTAATTTCGAGTCCCTAATATTAGCAAGAACCAATCTACCACATCACCAAGAATTATAAGAGGCGTAAAAAACTAAACCAACCCACAAACAACTCAACCAAATATATACATCATTAGATCTACACATACTATAGGTTGAAACCAAGACTCGATCTAATATGTAAACAACAAATGTTACAATGGACTAAACTAGACTAAAAACTTCGGATCCTAAAGATACGAAGTTCTTCTCTTGCACTTGAGGAAAGTATGAAAGGATAGAAATATTATCACATTTAAACAAGATTAACCAAGTTAATGATCAAATATTAATAGAGATCTAGTCTGAGATCTAGAGAAAGAAAGAAGTGAAAGAATCGTGCAAAAGGGTTACGAAATAGTTGGAGTTGAGAACCCACTATTTATAGGAGCTGAAAACAGCCTGTCAGGAAATGGCAGTCCCAGATATATAAGGGGGCCGCCAAATAATTAAGGGGGCCGCCGACCGAATTAAGGGACCGCCCCGACAGACGCTCCTGTTTTTGTCTTTTTGTGGTGACAAACTTGTCTGGTGAAAGTGACACTTATTTTATGGGGAAATGACCCAATTTTGAAATTTCCCCAAAATAATTACCAATAAAATAGTTCTTTAAAAATCAAAAATATTTATCTAAATAATTTTTCGAGAAATTATTTTTGTTGTATTTAATAAAAATATAAATTTAAGACAAAAACTTATTTCTTTGAACATCCAACAAGTTTAATATGTTTAGCTTACATACCTATGTGATTTACGTCGGTTGTAAACCTATGTCCTATGTCTTGGATGCATCACTTGAGACGTCAAGAGATGTTTGATACGTGGAATCAAGGAATTATTAGTGATTACCGAGTAACTGCGGACATTACGATACATATTACAAGTTACATAGTTTGTCATTAATAAAACATAAAAGAGAGTCGTAAAAGATTAATATCTGTAATAATTGCACTACAATCTCCCCCTTTTGAGATGACAAACTCTGTAAACTATATCACATATAAAGTTTTAAAATTTACTCGTTTACACTCCCTTCTCCCTCTCCCTTTTTGTCGAACAAAAAAGGTATTATGTGGATATGAAAGAAGATATGAGAAGATGTTATGTGCTACCGGGTATATAAGTTAGAGGAATTAGATGAATAAAGGAGCTCCGAGTAATAGATTTGATGAGAGGATAAAAAATAAAGTGAAGGGGATTGTTTTTTTCTTGAGAGAGTTTTAGAAAATAGAGTCATGAGATGATGAGTGAGGTAGGCAGAGAAGAAGGTAGGTACTTTGAGTGTAATAGGTAGAAGTGATGAGAAAAAGGTAGGTGTATCCAAGTATATTGATATGGAGTGAATGAGAAGTGACAACATGAGAAATACGAGTTGAGTTGATTTTATGTTTCTTGGATAATTTAAAGGATGTCGTGATAGATGAGAAGAAGGCATGAAAAGAAAGTAGGTACTTCAATAAATAAGCTGAAGTATGAGAGGAAGAACTTAAGGTTATAGGTGAAATAAAGTAGAGGAGGTGAAGTATTTGGAGTATGAATAAACCCTTCATCGTATTTGACAATCTCCAATCCTATCTTCCTATAAAGGTGAGCTTGCATAATCCTAGTGAAGTCTTCTATCATCATGGTTAAACTAAATCAATGCTATTAAACCACATAGCTCCTAGCTCCCCCTTGCTTATTGCATCCCCATGATAATTACATTCCTTGTATATTGACTCTAACGGATCCATGAATCAAATAAATTACCATCGATGCTCAAGAAGTTTGATGCAATTTAAATGAGCAAAATGCTTGCAAGTGCTCCTCCTCGGTGTATGCTCCCCCTATTTGGGGCACCAAGGAATCAAGATATTGTTGTGCTATAAAATAAAGTTAGTAGACAAGTGCACATATACATATAGCAAAACATTAGCGGGGAACTAGACATGCACTTCTATTTTATTATTCTAAAGCAGATACTTTTGAAACAAAGTTAGAAGATAGACACATGCATTCATTATTTAAAAACAACAACCTAAAGATTATAATTAAAAGATTCACAGACGTAATGTTACGGAAAAATTATATCGACTTATTGAATAACGAGAATTGATACGTTTTATTGATTGACACAAAAAAGTACAAAAATATTATGAGAAATACTTTTTAAAAGTAGAAGAATGACGCTTAATATCTTTGGCAAAATAGTCAAATACATATATATAAATATATATATATATAATAAATATATATATAATATAAATATTAAAATACATATATACTATAATCATACATACATATATATATATACATACATATATATACATACATATATATATATATATATATGAATATAATATATAATATAATATATATTATACACACAACACACATAAACTTTTAAATAATAAAAAGGAAAAAAAAAAGACGAGGATGGAGACGATGGTGCTCTTGGATGTGAATGAAAATGATTACATAGAGCCAAAAAGTGGGAAAGGATGAGTGATACTAAAGAACGAACGTGTTGACGAGAGGTTGATAGAAAAGATTGATATATCATTTTCACTAACAATTGATGTGCATATGATCCTATCGAGACAAAAGTGGATGGATTGGAAATCAAAAGGTTTGTTTGGTGTTTTGTTGGTTAGAACAATTCATAAGGAACAAATGTGGGATTGAAATTAGTAGTTCTTTTTATGGTTTGAAGAATGATGAGAGACTCAACAATGTGTGCTCAATAACATTGAAGATTGAATATCTTCTTTATGTTCTTCACATCTAGAAAGTTGGCAAGTTAGCGAAGTGATGACATTTGCATTTCAGCAAATTACTTAATATTTCCGGACGAAATAATTAAGTTAGGAGAGATATATGAGGAATTTAATATGTAACAAGACTAATAAAAAGAAAAAACGTTTTAGACTTGAGAGAAAACCGTTAGAGAGAACAAGACTTATTAGAAGTGAAAAAGTACGTTTAGAAGTGAGAAGAAACATCGAAAGTAAAAAGACTATTAAAAGTGAGACGACTATTTGAAGTGAGAAGATTATTGAGAAAGAGAGGAACCGTTTAGAAGTAAAAAGACCATTCGAGGTGAGAAAAGAGGTTTACAAGAAGCGAGGACCAATATGTGAGGAAGATTTAGGGAGTAGTGACGATTTAAGGTTGAATTTGAGATGAGAACGCATTTAATTATGAAATTCACTTGACCTATAACAACATAAGCAATGAAAGCTTGGTTATTTAATTGAATGTGAGATGACCCATTAGATCTATAGAGAGATATGGGTATAGGTTTGGGTGTAGGAAAGACGTCAGCTCTTAGCAGCAGAATAGAGAGAGGGTGAGTTCATTTAATGATTTGAAAAAGAAATGACAGATATCTCAAGCCTGCTGCCGGCGGTCCCAGATATATCTGAGGGCCGCCAGAATAGATCTGGGGGCCGCCGGACCGCCAATAGGAGAGGAGTTTAGGGCTTGACGAATTTTTGTAAAGGGAGTGACAATTTAATTGCAATTACTAAAATTAAAAAATACTTAAAGTACTTTGAGAAGGGGAGTTAAGGTTGCCACGACGCATGGAAATAGAGAATAGACTAGACATCGAGACTAGTAGAAAGAAAGAGAAAGATATATAGTAATGTGTTCGCATCATTCCTAGACCTAGACAAATAAAAATTAACGAATCGCGTTGAAAGGGAAAAGAAAGAATTGTGCGACGATGTTATCTTTAGACGCAACCTACTTTCGAATGGAGAATGTTTCCATTTGAACATTGTCCTTTGAAGGAAATTTGACGTATCTTTGGTGTGTATTCATACGTGAAAAATAATAATATATAATAATAATATTAATAATAATATTAATAACAATAATAAAGAAGAAAAAAAAACGAAACAAAGATGAAGGGCGACGAGCTTGACAATATCAAGTGGATGCTGGTCTTCTCGATTATTGTGAATGACTCATAAAACAATCTATGAGATGTAATAAAGGTAATCCCAAAAAGGTGATAGCAGAAATAGTAAGGAAAGATATTAGCCCATCTCTATGGTTGTATAGGCTTGGTTGAAGTGAAGAAGGAACATGTGTATATCGAAAGATAAAGAGTGTTTTCGTCAAAGAGAAAGAATGTTTTCTTCGAAAAGAAAGAATGTTTTCGTCGAATAGAAAGAATGTTTCGTCAAAGGGATAGAATGTTTTCGTTGAAGAGAAAGAATGTGTTCGTCGAAGAGAAAGATGTTTTGTGTGAATGAGAAGAGGAGATGTCTATCGAAAAGAAAATAAGAGCGTTTTAACTAATGTTGTTAAAAGGCTTGAATAGGGATTTTTGGATATGACCTTTAACGTTTGCGATCGCATGTTAAAGATACTTAAATATCTTAGATGAAATATTTAAGTTGTCAAACCTACTTGGAAGGGTATTAGATTTGCATCTAACTTTTCCCTGACAAAGAGTAGATTATTTAGAAGAAAGGGAGATGGTGATTAAAGAAATGTGTGAAGGAAGACTCTAGAAGATTTAAGACCATTTTATGACTCTTTTGAAAATTTAGATTAGTGACCCGGACGCGAAGAAAGATATTCTAGTGTGAGAAAATATATACATATATGTATAAGACATATAGATTATAGAGCATGCAAGGTTTATCTAGAGTCATGCATCAACACAAATAATAAACAAGATTAATGTGTAAGAACCTGTATGACATCTAAACTTTATTTTAATCATACATCACCTAACATAGTGTAGGTGCACAATACATGTAGTTATTAAGGAATGACGCAAACAAAACATGATAATTTTAAAATTGGTAATCATCAGTAAAACATGTTAGCATTAGCATTTTAGGAGCATTGTTGATTTAGATAAACTAAAGATATTTTTATCTAAATTCTAGAAAAAGGCAAACGCATTTTACAATAAACATGCATTCAATAGCCTAAGCAAATAAACATTGAGCATTAAGATTAAAATAATCTCTTAGTTTTAAAATCTAAATAAAACAATGCTTCCCTAAATGCTAAATGCCTAACATTTTTTCATGATGATTACATTTAAAATCACATGTAGTTTGTTTGCGTCATCTTACATAACTTACATGTTAATTGTGCACCTACACTATGTTAGGTTAATGTATGATAAATAAGGTTTAGATGTCATACAGAACTCACATTAATCCTTGTTTATTAATGTGTTTGAGCATGCTTAGTAAACTTGCATGCTTATATCTATATGTCTTATACATCTATGTATATATTTTCTCACACTAGAATATCTTCTTCGCGTCCGGGTTACTAATCTAAATTTTCAAAAGATCATAAAAGGTCCTTAAATCTTCTAGAGTCTTCCCTTTACCACATTTCTTTAACACCATCTCTCTTCTTCTAAATAATCCACTCTTAGTCACGGAAAAGTTGATGCAAAACAAATACCTTCCAAGTAGCTGGACAACTTAAATGATATCATCTAAGATATTTCAAGTATCGTTTACTTTCAACGCAAACGTTAAGGTCATATCCAAAAAAAATAAAAAAAAAAAAAAATAAAAAAAAATCCCTATTCAAGCCTTTTAACAACATTAGTTAAAACGCTCTTATTTTCTTTTCGAAGACAACTCCTCTTCTCTTCGACAAAAACATCTTTCTCTTCGACGAACACATTCTTTCTCTTCAACGAAAACATTCTATCCCTTTGACGAAACATTCTTTCTATTCGACGAAAACATTCTTTCTTTTCGAAGAAAACATTCTTTCTCTTTGACGAAAACACTCTTTATCTTTCGATCACACATCTTCCTTCTCACTCAACCACGCCTCTACAACCATAGAGATGGCTAATCTCTTTCCTCTACTATTTCTGCTATCACCTTTAAGATAACCTTATACATCGTCATAAGATTGTTTTATGAACATTCACAATACTCGAGAAGACCAGCATCCATCTTGATATTGTCAAGCTCGTCGCCTTCATCTTTGTTCGTTTTCTTCTTTATTATTGTTATTATTATTATTATTACTATTATTATTATTATTATTATTTTCGCGTATGAAACACACCAAAGATACGTCACCATTTCCTTCAAGACAATGTTCAAATGGAAACATCTCCATTCGAATAGGTTGCGTCTAAAGATAACATCGTCGACATTCTTTCTTTACCCTTCAACCGCGAATCGTTAAATTTTATTTGTCTAGGTCTAGGAATGATGGAACACATTCTGTAAATCTTTCTCTTCCTTTCTACTAGTCTCGATTCTAGTCTATTCTCTATTCCATGCGTCGTGGCAACTTAACTACTTCATCCAAAGTACTTTAAGTATTTTTAATTATCGAAATGCAAATTAAAATGTCACTCCCTTTACAAAATTCGTCAAGCCCTAAACTCCTCTCCTATTGGCGGTCCGGCGGCCCGCAGATCTATTCTAGCGGCCCTCAGATATAACTGGGACCGCCAGCAACAGGCTTGAGATATCTGTCATTTCTTTTCAAATCATTAAACGAACTCACCCTCTCTCTATTCTGCTGCTAAGAGCTGACGTCTTTCCTACATCCAAACCTATACCCAATATCTCTCTATAGATTAATGGGTCATCCTCACATCCTAACACTAACAAGCATCATTGCTTATGTTGTTAATAGTCAAGTGAATTTCATAATTAAATGCGTCTCATTCTCAAATACAATCCTTACAATCGTCATACTCCCAAATCTCCTCACATCTTGGTCCTCACTTCTCGTAAACCTCTTTTCTCACCTCGAATGGTCTTTTCACTTCTAACGTTCTCTCTTTCTCAATAATCTTCTCACTTTGGATAGCGTCCTCACTTCTAATATCTTTTACTTTCGACGTTTCCCCCTTTTTCCCCTCATTCTAACGTTCTTTTTCACTTCTAATAAGTTTTGTCTCCTCTAACGTTTCCTCTCACGTCTAAACGTTTCTTCTCTTTTAATAGTCTTGTTACTATTAAAATTCCTCCTATATCTCTCCTAACTTAATTATTTCATCCGAAATATTTAAGTAATTTGCGAAATGCAAATGTCACTCCTTCGCTAAACTTGCCACTTTCTAGAAAGTGAAGAACATAAAGAAGATATTCAATCTTCAAGTGTTATTGAGTCACCACATTGTTGAGTCCTCAACATATCTTCAACCATAAAAGAACTACCTCATTACATCCCACAATTGTTTCCTTTTAACATTGTCAACCAACAAAACACCAAACAAACCTTTTGAATTCCAAACACATCCTCTTTTGTGTCTCGTATAGATGCATATGCACATCAATGTTTAGTGAAAATGAATAATTCATATTTTTCTATCAACCTCTCGTTCAACCACGTACGTTCTTTAGTATCACTCATCCTTTCCCACTTTTTCGCTCTATGGAATCATTTCATTCACATCCAAGAGCCATCGTCTCCATCCTCGTCTTATTTTTCTTTTATTCTTAAAAGTATATGTAGTTTGTGTGTTATATATATATATATATATATATATATATATATATATATATATATATATGTAGTATAATATAGTATATGTATATATAATATATGTATATATATTATATGTATATATATATATATATATATATATATATATATATATATATATATATATATATATGTATTCTGACATATTTGGCCAAGATAAAAACGTCATTCGTCTACTTTTAAAAAGTCATTCTCATAATATTTTTGTGTCAATCAATAAACGAATCTAATTCTCGTTTATCAAAAGTCGATATAATCTTTCTCCGTAAACATACGTCTTGAATCTTTTAATTATATCCATTTAGGGTTGTTCTTTTTTAAAATAAAGAATGCCATGTTCTATCTTCCTAAACTTTCTTTCAAAAGTGTCATACTTTAGAATAATAAAACCTAGAAGTGCATGTCTAGTTCCCCGCTAATGTTTTGCTATATGTATATGTGCACTTGTCTACTAACTTTGTTTTGTAGCACAACAATATCTGATTTCTTGGTGCCCCAAACAAAGGGAACATACACCGAGGGGGAGCACCTTGCAAGCGTTTTGCTCATTTAAATTGCATCAAACTTTTTTGAGCATACGAAGTAATTTATTGATCTGATGGATCCGTAGAGTACACTAATACAAGGAATGTAATTATCATGGGGATGCAATAAGCAAGGGGGAGCTAGGATCTATGTGGTTTAATAGCATGGATTTAGTTTAACCATAATGATAGAAGACTTCACTAGGATGATGCAAGCTCACCTTTATAGGAAGATCGGATTGGGGATTGTTAAATACGATGAAGGGTTTATTCATACTCCAAATACTTCACCTCCTCTACTTTAAAATCACCCTAAACCTTAAGGTCATCCTCTCATACCTTCAGCTTATATATTTGAAGTACCTACTTTCTTTTCATGCCTTCTTCTTATCTATCACGACATCCTCTAAATTATCCAAAGAAACATAAAATCACCTCAACCGTATTTCTCATGTTGTCTTCTCATTCCTCCAATCAATATACTTGGATCACCTACCTTTTTCTCATTCCTTCAACCTATACACTCAAAGTACCTACCTTCTTCTCTTGCCTACCTCTCATCTCTCATGACTTTTTCTAAACTATCCAAGAAACAAACAATCACCTTCACCTTTATTTTTATCCTCTCCTCAAACTTATATACTCGGAGCACCTACTATCATCTTCATTCTCTAACTTATATACCCTAGCACATACCATCTTCCTCATATCCTTCTCATATCCACATAATACCTTTTTGCTTCGACAAAAGGGAGAGAAGGGAGTGTAAACGAGTAACTTTTAAACTTTACTATGTGTTATAGTTTACAAAGTTTGTCATCATCAAAAGGGGGAGATTGTTAGAGCAAATATTACGATATTTAATCTATACGATCTCTTTATGTTTTAATAATGACAAACATGTAACTTGTAATATGTATCGTAAAGTCCGCAAGTTACTCGTAATCACAAATCATCAATGCATACACGTATCAACATCTCTTGACGTCTCAAGTATGCATCAAGACGGACATTGGTTTACAACCGACGTAAATCACATAAGGTATGTACAAACAATATTAAACTTGTAGGATGATCAAGAATAAGGTTTTTTGGTCTTAAACTTTATATTTTATAAATACAACAAAACTATTTTCTCGAAATTATTTAGACTAAATTATTTGTATGATTTTATTAAAAGAAATATTTTAATATTGTAATTATTAGATTCAAAATATGGTCATTTCCCCGCTAAAATAAGTGTCCCACTTTCACCAGATAAGTTTGTCACCACAAAAAGACAAAAACAGGAGCGTCTGTCGGGGGGTCCCTTAATTCGGTCGGCGGCCCCCTTAATTATTTGGCGGCCCCCTTATATATCTGGGACCGCCGTTTCCTGACAGGCTGTTTTTC
Organism: Tanacetum coccineum; assembly: GCA_026074375.1. NCBI lineage: Eukaryota > Viridiplantae > Streptophyta > Magnoliopsida > Asterales > Asteraceae > Tanacetum > Tanacetum coccineum. The sequence goes on along the minus strand of BQNB010021326.1, from coordinate 4,704 downwards.
AGCTCCTATAAATAGTGGGTCACCTCCAACTAATTTTCGTAACACCTTTTGCACGATTTGCTTTCCTTCTTTCTTTCTCTAGATCTCACTAAATCTCTCTAAATATTTGATTTGTATTAAACTTGGTTTAAATTTGTTTAAATGTGATCAAATATTCTATCCTTTCCTCCTTTCCTCAAGTGCAAGAGAAGAACTTCGGTCATGCGTAAGATCCGAAGTTAAGTAGTCCTAGTAGTCCCCCATTTGTAACATTTTGTTACATAAAGATCGAGTCTATGTCCTTCCAACCTTAAGTATGTGTAGGATCTAAAAGATGAATAAATTTGGATGAGTTGATTGGTGGGTTGGTTTAGATATTTTACCCTTAAATACATTGGGATGTGGTAGAATGGTTCTAGCTAATGATAGGACTCGACAATCACATTAGTGTCGGAAAATAAGTAAGCAAAGCGTTTAAAATGTGTTTAGGCCATAAAACAAAAGTTTAATTATGTTGGGCAAAAAATAGTAAACGGGTTGGATGTACCCGAAGAAGACTCAGACAATCTAGCTTAGTGTCGAAAAATAATGTAAGCATTGCTATAAGGTTTTCTCCACCGAAATGGAGCTTGTTGATTAGTGAAGTAACTCTCGAGTTGGATACTCTAGGAGTGGAGTAGGGTGAAAAGGAGCTTCGTGAACGAACCATTATAAATCATCATGTCGTTTTTCATTATCTTTAACCTTCTCTTTATTTATTGTCTTACATTTATCGCTTTACTTTTACACTTGCATTGTGCATAAAATTGTGTGAATAGTAGTGTATGTTGAGTAGTTCATGTTGTTGTAGCTCTTTTTAGCCAACATTGTGAGTGTGGATAATTGGTAGAAAAATGTGCTAATTTTTTTTTTTTTTTTATTTGTAAGTTGTAAATCCATTAATCGAACACTACTATAAATTTCGTCAAACTTAATTGATGATTTGATACAAATGATCTAGTCCGAAAACCTCTTCTAGAGGCGGTCCTTTTAAATAGGGCGGCCCCCTGATGTACTAGGCGACCCCCATATATTTATGGGACCGCCGACAGAGAGTGATATAATCTTTGATCTTAAATTTATTAAAGGAAACGTATTTACCCCCCCCCCCCCCTCTACGGTTTCCACATGTTTGATGAAGATGACCATTTCATTTATGAAAAAAATTTGACCTTTTGTATGGCATGGAGACACAGGTTGATCAATGATGAAACAATAAGGACCCATGTTCGATTTGATACTAACGTTCGCTTTGTCACTCGAGTCTAATTGTCTTATTGTTAATTGGTCACACACTTGGACTAACTTAATTATGTATGATAAGTACGTAGAAACTTCATCTATATAGGTTTCCAAAAAAAATATTATAATATGCATGTGTCAATAGTGATGGTTTAAACAAAACTAGGTAACCAATTAGCTATGAGTACACAGCGGAATGGATCTAGTTTTAGCATATAGATTAACACATATAAATTAAACAAGTAATTTACTAACCTTTTGTTTAATAATAAAAATCAATAAAGTTACGCCGGATCTTGATCTTAAAAACATAGTGGTTAAATTACCACTCTATTGTTCTCATACAAACACTTCAACCAAGTATGAGTCGATTAGCTAGACAACCTTCACGAACCAAACCCCATGTGATGAATCAATCACCAAACACCCCTTGAAGCTTGTTATCGAAATCGGCCAAAAACCCTAATTAGCTGCACCGAAAACAAAACAAACCAAAACCCTAAGTTTGGGTTTTTGTATTCGTCGAACAAGGAGAGAAAAACCGAATCCCTAGGTGAGGGATTTAATGTGTCGATCACAAGGAGGACAATGAAAACCGAAAACCCTTGATAAGGGTTTACCGAATTCGGTTTTAGGGATAAACAAAAGAACCAAAAATCCCCTAATAAGAGTATTAGGGTTTCGGTTAGGGTTTAGGGAAAAAAGAGAGCACCAAATACTTAGGTACTATTAGGGATTTGGTTGTATTGTGGAAGGAATGAAGAATGAGGGTAAGGGTTGTGTTTATTATAGAGCACAAGCCCAAATCCTATACTTATACAACAAGGAAACTTACGTTTTTCTTTTTTTTACCTCTAAACCCATAAACTGAACAAACTACCCCCTTCTAGATCTATTTGGAGATTCGACCAACAATGGGCCCCCTTGGGTTCGGGTTTTATTTGTTTTAGTCCCCCAGTTTATTATTTAATATATTGTTAAGCTAGTTAAACAATTAACGTAATTAACAACTATTTAAATAATTATATCGTGAAGTAAAACATACTCTAAGTGTTTAACGCGTGTGCCCCCAATAGGCTCACGTATTTCTAACGTATAACTTTGCAAAACTGACTAACATATTCCAACAGCACCCACTTGGGAGTCGGAGTAGCAGGCTGCAGATATACTGATAATTGGTAACGTCTAGCAAACACATACAATTACCTTTAAATTATAAATACTTGAGATAAAGTTTCAAGAACAATCTCAGCTTTAATGGTTATGTATTACTTGACATTATCATCCCTTTGTTCAGATATCGTTAAACCATGGATATGGATCCTAACTCATTCCATATAGTTTAACCATTTAGTTTTTCTTTGTATATGAAGTTAATTCAAGATCTACCAACGTAATCAATACATCTTGAATTACAATTTGAGGTTCGGCCACACAATCTTCTTAATTTAAATTCTGAGAGGCGCCATGGTATCATTCTGCACATATTAAGTGGAGGAACAAATTCTTTGTTGACTACAAGTGTTGTGGATGCTGCTTCACATCACTTCCAAAAATAGCCTTTATAACTACCATTTTTAGGTTAGCGCTTGACTTATAATCAAAAAGTGATATCCACACATACAGAACTTGCTTGTATCTCAAGTCTAAGGATGACTTATTTAACCATTTTTGATATCTTACTAATGACAATGATCCAAAAGTAAATATTCAAAGGTTGGGGTGTCCAATATGCATCCCTTGTGAATACACATGAGTTTGGTGGGAATAATCCATATATTCAAATAATATAACCAACACTCACAATGCCTTATGTAACAATATTCTCATATTGGTCACGATAATGGAAATATTTAGAATGATAAATCATTCAAGGATTAAACATGCGAATATAGGATAACAATTATTATATGTATGAATGACCAATACCACGTATCTTCATTTATCAGAAAATAAAAATTGTCTTAGCATCCCAATTATCCAAATACTAAAACAGATATGCATGAAACTAATTAGCAAGTTAAACCCCAATGTTTCCAACACTCTCAACTCTTTCTTTACAAACATCTAAATATTATCTAAGTACACTTTCTGAGACACTGTTTCCAAATTCCACAAAATTTATGAAGGAATTTAAACGATATGTATAAGTGTCGTATGTATATTTGCATACTATTTCAAGTTATCATAGTATGGAAATGTGACAGTACCTTTAATGGGGTATTTGAAGTCAACAACATACCTATCTCAGACAGTCATCTTTACAGTTTCTTAAAATGTAAAGTATTCACATTCTTTAATGTGCAATGCAACAATGCTCTTAGCTGAGCATATCTAGTAATAGATCTATCATAAAAGATAAAATCCTACTTTAACTGGATTTGAATATTCTTCACATCGTTGTGTACACAGACACACATATGCCTTATATAATTCGTAAACATTTATTTTAACAGTCATCTAAATCACTCTCAATTAGATACTATTGTTATCAGTCATCTAAAAACTCTCAATTATATATTGTTGTTGTTAGCTCATCTTGCTCTTGCGCAAAAGTAACAACCAGTCTCATACACAATTTAAGATATACATGATGAATCCTTCGTTAAAAACACAAGGTTTCCATCCATGCAATAAATTATTTCAAGTGAAATATATCATTTAAGACTTGCTTCAATGATGTATTGCATTGTGTTGGACTTAATTTTCGCATATGTTTATTACATTAAACATTTATTCCATAGGCGTTTGTTTTATTTCCTAAATTCCCATGTAAAGTTTCATTCCAATATCAATGATTAACATCTAGCTTAGATGGAATGATACCTTCAATATGTTACATAACATATGAACTTTAAGGAAAAACATAACTTTAAGGAAAAACATAGTGCTCTCACTTGATGTCAGGTGTACTCAGGAGTTATCAAAATTTAATCAAAAATCATATTGTGATTAAACTTAAGATCTCAGCTCCTAGATGCATGATCTAATCCACACTTGGATTCTATTATCTTGTATACTTTATAAAGATTATTTTAAACTCATAACCTTTTGATTACACACCGTCCTTGCAAAAGGTAATCATAAAGAAAGAGTTGTAAAACTTAATTGTCATATTATAAATATAGACTCATAACCCTTTTGATTACACATCGTCCTCGCAAGGTAATCATTAAGGAAAGAGTTATGATCCTTAATTCGCAATATGTTAGATTCAAGAAAACATGTATGACAATTAGTTATCTTTATATGATTAATGCATGTAGAAAAGAAAGATTTAATCATAGTCAATTGCTTGAGTAAGATTAAAAACTCTTGTCATCAGTCAGGCATTAATATGTATACAGAAACTCATTCTAACCTCACAGGTTTACTTTTTGGTCAAAGATCAATCAATCTGACAACATTGATTTGTCTTTTAAGGACTGCATCTTATCATTCATA
>BQNB010021325.1:46548-64371 GCA_026074375.1 Tanacetum coccineum | reverse complement strand
TAGTAATGATGCAAGGGATAGATCTAAGCCCGAAAGTACAAGTCTTTAACGTTTTTAACCACAAACAAAGATCAAATCTGATTTCTTGTCTCTTTTTTTTCGAACAACAAAAAAACAAACAAGCTCAAATCTGATGATTATTGAACCACAAATCAAACACGAATCCACCCTTGAAGCTCTGATACCAATTGTAGGATCCCTTTAACACATACACTTCATATCATACACGGATCTAGATCAAGAAATATAGAAAGAGAGTGAGATGATTTCCTAGAGAGAGAAAGAAGAGAGAGAGTGAGATGGGAGAGAAAATAGAAAAGTGAAATGTTTATTATGAAATCAACTACTGTGTACCTTTTCCAAAGTGGAAAAGGTATATATATACCCCGACACTTAAAGTGACGTTCGGGATATTTGACTAGGACCCGGGCTCGGGTTTTGCTTGGGATTAAACCCGAAACATATACAATATTAGATTAACTATCGAGCCCGATTCCTGATACTTTCCTATTACAACGTTAACTAATTGATTGACCGAGACTAAAATACATAATGGACGAACTTCATGTTCGACTTAATATTTTGAGGCTAACAGTATTTATGAAAGGGAGCTGGATGTGCAACAAGGGTAGCGTAATGTTCCGCATTAAATTCGAAAGATTTAGGGAAAGGGTCTTTCGGAACACTTTTGCTAGTATTCCACGGAAAAGAGGCAGGACAAGCAAAAGTGTCAACTCAAAAGAAACGATCGTTCCAGTTTTTCAACGAATCTAAGGGTTTGGTATAGCAAACGGCATCATTCCCTGGACGTTTACTGAATGACATCCACCCCTTGTTCTTAGAATTCACATAAAGACAACGAAACAACCCAACCGTTGGCTCAAAGCCATGAGCACGACAAAGAAGGAATAGTGGAACTTTACTTTGTTTAGACAAAATATCAACTGGCTGACATCTTTACCAAACCCTTGTCAAGAGAAAGATTCTAGTTCTTGATCAGGAATAGCTCGGTTATGAGAAGCATGTCTTCGGTACGCTAAAAGTCTGGTCAGAGGTATAGGACGAGTAAAGGTGGTTACTCGCGGTATTATCCATATTCATATGTACATAAAGAAAAAATAAAAAACAAAAAAAATAATTTTCTTTTATATAAATTTTTCAAAAAGGAAAATGAAAAATTAAAAAAAATCAGAAAATATAAAAATTGTATCTAGGGCATGTCTTCTGTGAAAATTCGATAAATTTAAGGCTTTAGACATGCTATTTAATAGAAAGATGCGAGGGCAGGTTAAAATGAAGTTCGAGCAGTAGAAGTTCATAAAGCTTTAAACCATGGCCAAAAATGGCTTACTATTATTTCTGTTAGAACCCGAGTCATCACTTTGCAAGTATTTTCAAAGAAAGGAAAACTTGACATCCTCAATCGGGAATTTATTTCTCGGGCATGTCGGAATTGTATGACCCATGCAAAGGCTTGTGCTTAGTTTGTAGCAAACCCCCCCCCCCCCCCCCCCCACACCCCCACGCTCCCCTCCACCGCCGGTCAGGGCTTTCTTGTTAATGTCTATAAGTGTACATGTCAGTGCACTTATGTGTTGATGTTCAGGGTAAAACCTTATTTTTTTTGGTGTTGTTTTCTCAAAAATAAAGATACATTTACGAAAATCAGATATGTGCATCAGTAAAATTATTTTTCAAAGATTTCTGACCAATCACTAAACAACGGAGTAGTGCTCTCTTATAAATTGAAATAGGGGTGCGTTGTGTTGCGGAGGAGAAAATGTTAAATATCTTCTTCATTAAATTCAGTTGGTGATAAAGAATAGTAAAGGTTTGTAACAATAACGGGTTAACAATTATAAGGGGAAAGTTAATTAAATTTATCTTATGTGAGCCTTGTAAATGTAGATGTGTTTATGCTTATGGGGATTTGCGTGCAAAATATAAGTTGCTAAGTGTAGGTTGTTAAATACATTAGGGGACCTAAATGTGCTAGAATGTTAAACACGTATATTATGCCTAGGATAAAACTTAGCTATGTGAAAAATGGCATAAGATTGAGTAGTTCATGGGGCATTTGTGTAAACTTTCACAAGTTTTAACACATACAACCCTCCACCCCAATTCGTTTACCAGAAATAAACAAATCATCCTTGTTCAATTAAATACCTGTGTATTCACATTTATAACTTTTTTCCCCCTCACCAATCCTATTCAACTCTATTCATATCATCAAACCCGTAAATACACTAAATCACCCACACCCTACCCCACCAAGTACCACACAATGTAAAATTTTACACACCGTATACTCTCTATCTCTGCGCGCGCGAAGGCGATCAAAACCCCCCCCACTAACAATATCTTAGGGTTCTATCAAATCAACATAAATTCCAACCTTAAAATATTTGAGGGTTTAATGTGACTATGGGTGTAGAACATTCGTGTCAAACCAGTTTCTATATGTTACCATAAGATGTAGTTATTTGCTCTTGTATGCAAAAATGTGGTAAAATGGGTAGAAATAGATAAGGTTGATGGGATTATGTTTTGTATGTGTTAGAAACCTTCATTGTATGCATTAGTGATGTAATAACCTTTGTTTGAACAAAATGAATGAATGTTTGTGCAATTCGTGTGATTTTGTGTTCATTTTGTCGCTTTGTCTCGGCAATCCTAATTGTGGTAATTCTAGATAGAATGATTCATTTGATGGTTAATTAGTGCTAAGAGGCTTCGGTTTAAATGTCTTTGATGCTACAAAAACACAACAACTTATGGAACTTTGTAAAAAAAATGTGGCGAATTAAGCAAAATAAGAAGGAGGTGAATTAATCCTGCCTTAAGGAGGTGAATTAATCCTGCCTGTAGGAGGCGAATTAATCCTGCCTTTAGGAGGCGAATTAATCCTGCCTTTAGGAGGCGAATTAATCCTTCCTTTAGGAGGCGAATTAGTCATTACCCTTAAGGAGGCGAATTAGTCATATTTCTTTAGGAGGCGAATTAGTCATTACCCTTAAGGAGGCAAATTAGTGCAATATCCCATAGGAGGCGAGTTAGTCAGTTCTCTATAAAGGGAGGCGAATTAGTATTCACTTTAGGGTGGGGCACGAATTAGGTGCATTATCCCTTTAGGAGGTAAATTAGCTCATTTCTCATTAAGGAGGCGTAGAATTAGTCTATCTTTAGGAGCGGAATTAGTTTTTTGCTTAAAGGAGGCGAATTTATATACTCCTTTAGGAGGATTTGTAGAACACAATTATAATATTAGGAGCAAATAAAATTCGGTTAATTTTACAATCTGAAGCAAAGTTTGATGAAATGACTGCTGTTATTAAGGCACTACATCTGACTATATAGTGTTCATATATAAAATTAGGATATTTTAAACTGTATTAGAGATATTAATTAGCGCAGACAACATAACTACTAAAGTGTCAAACATATTGCACGATGTGATGGCCTAGATGCTGCCAGAGAACGCAAGTGTCTGTGGGAAGATGTAACATGATGGAATCAACCCTGGAATGAAGTAAAGGAACCTAGCTTATCAAGTAGGGTTGGATGCCCTTGCTCTTCCTCAACAAAAATGCTACCCGCATTCTCGTATTCACTAGCTGAAGGTTCATCTATACTACATGCATCTAGATGTTCTGGGATGTAACCATCAAACTAGACGAAAGCATCATATCGCAATTTGCAAGATCCGACAAACAAAAGGGGGTTTTTTCTGTGAAAGTTGATGTGTTCGTGAGACAGAATGCTCAAAATTATGTGCCTGAAAGATTCTGGGTCAACAATTCGTATGAACTCATCTAAAGAGGAAGAAGGGTTTGGGAGTTGCGGATGTCTATCAATCACTCCGAGACCTTGGTCATACTGGAGAAATCAAGTAGTTGTCACAGACGTAATTGTTGATTCATCTACACCAACATGGAGAGACCTTCACATTTTATTTATCATACATAATGTCTTTGTAGAATGGTATGTCGGTCTTGATAAAGATACGACTGCTCAAGAGTACAGAGTCCTTAAGGGATGTACCTCAAGAAGAAATCTAAGATTTTGTTGCTTTAATTTTGGGAGGAATTAGTTTACCTGAGTTGATAACTATAATGTATTCGTACAGATGAAATAAGACAATATGTTCTAACCTAGATACAACAAAGATGTTCATTCATCGAGCTTTCTTGAAAAAAGGAGCACGTCTATTTCAATAGAGAAACAGAATGTTCATGCGAGCACTGGTTAGGGAGGCCAGCTTTCTGAGGTTACCATGAGAATTCGTTCAGAACATGAAGCACGTCCAAGATATGGTGCTGTTCCTTCGCTGAAGCATGACGAATCAAGCCGCATGCTAGACTTGTTGCTATACAAGACTTTATTATGCTAATGCTTTCAGAGCTGAACCTCCCAAAAGTCATTAAGAGAAAGTCTAGAGAAGAAAATCTTGAATCAAACCATTTCTCACTTCAGAGGCATCACGCCTTCCAACAAAAGCTGTAGACAGGCTATAGAAAGAAGCTAAACGCTTCAACTATAAAAGCTGTATTAAACCTAAATCAACTAAGAAGACAGGCACAGTTAAGGCTTGATAGAGGAAAATGTTTGAATGTACTTGATTCAAAAGTAGACTCTATATGAGGTTGCTCGGTAGCTCAAGGTAGCTGCAAAACGAGAAGCAGAGAAAGACTTTTACATATCACATGCAAGTGGCTCAGGTGATGAACTGATTTGAATCAGGGGTTTAATGAGCAACACAGCAAAGACGTTTTGGTGAAGATGAAGGAAACTGGTATCAAAACCAGGAGTTCATGATGTATCCACAAATATGATTCACGAATGGTGATAAAGAGTCTTGGAGGTGATAGTGGAGAAAAGTGATGGTTTGATGTGAAGATGATTACTGAAGATGAATAAGTGATAATGATTGGTAATGATGATTAAATGTGTTAATGATGATGATGATGATAGTAATGGTACGAAAGAAACTGAGTGTCAGACAGAGTATTGTGAGTTCCTGATCCTAATAAGACATGAAGATCAAAGAAGATGATGATGTTGAAAAAGTTTATACTCGTGCTATTCTCGACCTATGAACTCATGATGAAGGACAAGACTTGATGTGAAGAAAAAAATGTGAGAAGAAGACGATTGATGTCACAAAGGTTGTGTGATATAGAAGGACGTGAACGTGAAAGAGTAGGAGAAACAAAGATGCTGAATCATGTCCAAGGACCTGACAGGCGGAGATATTCAACACAATGTTTCTCACGGGTTAGGATTTGAGCAAGAAGAAGAAGATGCTCATGTAAACAGCTTGTACGTAACTTGTCCATGATAAAGTATGAAGGTCTATGCAAAGTTCTTCACGCTCTGGTCTCATCTCCTACTTTATAAGTAAGCTTCCTAAACTTAAGAAACCCCTCTCTCATGATGACTAATGAGATTGATTCTCTTGAATCAACACTCGAGCACACATTCCTCCAACACTTCCTTTAATCAGTCCTCCTCAACAACAAGCAAAACATAATTCCTACACCAAGGTAACTTCTAGAAGCAGACAACCGTAGATCCAGACTTCGCATCCATATTCAAAATTCAATGATCGAGTCACCAACTTGGAAAGTGATTGTCAGAATTAAAATCAAGTTTGACCAGTTTGCTCAAGCCATCCTTACTTATAGTACTTGTAGATCGTACTATGGACACAGTGAGCTAGGAGAAGCTACCACTAAAGCAATTCAGTACATAATGCTAATGTAAGATGAAGAAGGCTCAAGCTGAGAAACAAGCAATTGTATATAGATAACGTTGATTCGACAGTGAGAAGACAATATATCGAGAGGAAAGTTAAAACTTTTTTTTTAGAGTTTTTTTTTTTTTTTTATTTTTGTTCCCCTTTTTTTCCGCTTCCATTTTACTTTTTAGCTTGTTTATCTTTTTTTTTTTATGACCTTTCTTTTTTTTTTTTTCTCTTTCCCCTCAACATTCATAAGATTCTTTGTCCCTAAGGCCTAAGTCTCGACCTTTGCAACTGTTAGTGTGTGTGAAAGAAAAAGTCATCTAAATCATTGGGTAGCTGTTGTTTAGCAAGCTCCTCTTCTGGACCATAAGTCATTATGAGGCGGCTTGCATTCTCTAGTGTATGAACTCACGAAGGATTTTTGGACAGATAGAGGATAAGCAAATCAGTCATCTTATAGTGCGATTATAAAAAGGGGGCTTTGTGATGACACTGTTAAGTTTATAACATCTAACAAGGATTCTTTAATACATATGGTGAAGTCTTCACACTGAAAAGGAGTCAGACGACAAAGACAAAGATCAAGACCCCTCCGCTGGATCAGACCGAGGGACAAAAAGAAGGAAGTCTAGCAAGGAAGCTGAGTCACAAAAGGATCTAAGGTCAAAGGAAGGAAAGTCATTAAGCTCCTCTAAAGATACCTCTCGATTCTCATAAATTCAGCTCGTATAGTGCTGGCAATCGATGGAGCTATTGTCTTACAGTTGATGACTCGTAAGCGCAAAAGATCAGAGTTTGTGCTAAGGTTAACAATAATGAATAGCCGAGGTGAGGCGCTTCGCCAAGAATTGATGGTTCAAGAAACCTCGAGTGACTCGACTTTGTATCGATGATTGGGATAAGAGACAAACAAGTTGACTTTTGAGACACTAAAAACCTGGATGTTGTGAGTGTCATGCTCCGTGCAGAAAAATACTCCTACTTCATTTGATTGTGAGCTCACGGATATCCAAGTTGACTTTCTCTGCATTTTGTATAAATCGGTTTAACATTACAAATTTCTGACTCATGAACTTCTGGTTGGACGGTATTCAACCTAATTACCGCAAAGGACTGTGAAAGGAGTCTTACAGAATTAGAGTATCATTTTGAAGAATGTTCCAAGGCTACAACTGAAAACAACTCGACTGGAATAACCCTGAAGGCAAGCAGTATCCGTTCGATCTTCGTAAGCCTCTCCCGTTGATCCCAAATCATCGAGGTCGTCATGTTATCCCTTTCAATTACTTTATCAACAACGACCTGGAATATCTGAAAGGTAAAAGTTTAAGTAGAAAATACTTAACTTCTGTAACAAAGACAAAGGCTGCTACTTATGAGGTCCAATGGATTGAGGACATGGTTCCTAATATATGGAGTCCCGTAAAGGTAGTATATGATAAACATGCCTATTGGGGTACTTCACACTGGGATCCCAAATGTTAATAATTCTACGGGTTTACAAGCAACATGATGTCGTCGAAGGATGTATACTCCAAAAAAACGTATCATTTCAGTTACCAGTCTTAAGATTATGAAGAGGTATGACTACGGTTACTTGGACGAGATTGAAGTTCGTAGAGAGGATCATCAACTATACAAGTTTAAAGAAGGTGATTTCCCACGACTTCGCCTACAAGACATCGAGGACATGTTACTCCTACTTGTTCAACAAAAGCTGACCAACCTCACGATAGATGAAATTTTTGACTTGAATGTGGCATTACGTATGTTCACCAGACGTATTGTCATTCAAAGACGGGTGGAAGATCTTCAATTAGGTGTCAAAAGTTATCAAAAGAAGCTCAACCTCACCAAACTAGACACATTCAGGTCGAATCTCAGGAACAAAACCGCATACACAACATATTCAAACCCTCAAGGAGTGATATACAAGGACCAGAACAACAGAAACAGATTGATGCGCACTGATGAACTTCATAAATTCAGTGATGGCACGCTCAATTATGTTCGGACTGCTCTTCATGATATTACTTCGGGAATAAGGATGGAATACCTGCCAAAGAGGAAATGGAGTGGATTAGACAAGCAAAGGGCTCGTGTTATGATCCAGGATATCGATAAGCAGCTCTTTCAAAGAAGGTTAATGCGGAATCTGAAGAAGTTTGTTGGTGGAAGAGAATACGGAGAAGACCTCAGACTGCTTGAACGAACAATATGACTTTATCATATTTTGTCTTACTACATTTCAGGTCATTCTTTTGTAATTATCAATCTTGTGAATATGTGAATATATAGTGTAGACTAATATTAGGCAAATATCGTGTTTGAGTATGAATTTTTAAGAATTTCTTAGTAAATTCAAAAAAAATTCAAATTAACGTACTTAAACATCATATTATACCCTTATAATTTGAGGGGGAGCATTAAAATGTTCTAATAATAGGCTTAATATATAATTAGAACATTTTTCCCCGAAAGCATTATATTTGAATCAATTGATATCCAAAATATCAGACGATTTAACATTTTTGATAAGGGGAGAAAATGTGATTAAAATATATATAAATTGTATAATGTGATCATTAAGACTCAAGTGTGAACTCCTGTCCTCGTTTTTGCAAAATATTTTCGGTTATCGATGCACATACGCAGTGGGAGCATTTCTAAATAGTAAAACAATCGAGGTACTAAATGTTTTGATTTATATCAATGTACCTTGATCGATGTTTTTCAAATGGTTTTAAGGCTGAGAACATGTAACACCCCTAAAATCACAACAACGCAGCAGAATACCACTTGGGGTGCTACTTCATAGTTCATACACACAAGTTACAAAAAACGACCTCAAAAGAGACGTTTAATAAAATGTCACATTCAATTTAAATAAATCAGAGTAAATTCAGGTCCCAATAATTTGATTTTAACAAAAATTACAAACGTTCAAACATGACTCATTTGTATATTTTAAGAAAATGATTATCGAATGTGAAGGAAACTCGAGTCTTTAAAAACTTGATATCCGCGCATCCAAATGCTCCCAATGCTCAGCTAGCAATATAATAACCTGAGAAAATACATGCAAAAACGTCAACAATAATGTTGGTGAATTCATAGGTTTAAGTAAAAACAACATTGAAATAATTCAAGTAAATATTTCAGTAAGAAAAGCAGCGCTACAACATTTCAAAGTGATTCAATAAATAAAGTAATGTTTAGTAGTGGACCACAAGGTTTAAAGACAGCAGCGACAAAATTTCCAAAGTAATAATTCAAACAATACCCATAGAGCTTCATGACACCAGAATCCTTGACAATAACGCATATCAAATGCAAATACAGTTGCCCCAGTACTAGGTATTATTGCCTCATACCTACGATTCTCAATACAAATCGCCCGTTAAAAAGGTGCTCGAAAGAATTCGATTCAGACCTCGGACGGGGTTGTCAAACCCAATAGATCTATTAAATGTACTAGCGTTCACCCCTACAGGGCAATTAACGGTTCATGAAATTAGGGACTTTGGCAATAGCGACTCATGCAGATAATTTCATAATCGGGTCAGGCATACCCTTCAAGCACTTGTGTTCCATTAGTAAAACAAATAATGTGTCCAAAACTCACGGTTTCATAAATAGATAATCAATGATCTCAATCATGTAGTAAGCAAATCAAGCTTTAATAAAATCAGTAGTAAACAACCATGTATCAAACATGTATTAGAAATCATGTGGTAGGCAAGTAAAAGCTTTAGTAAAAACATTCATGTAGCGCTCATGTAGTAGAAATCAATAAGTTTACTAGTAAAACGAGCATGTATTCTCACCCCGAAAATAGTTATGAAAACCATTAAAGTAGGAAAGGTGGGGCTATGAACTCACCGAGGAGTGATGAAGACCAGAAGTAGATGAATCATCGGATGAGTGAGAAGCGTCTAAGCACAACCTAAAAGACGTGATGCGGCTTAGAATGATAAAGAAGATCGATACGTAAAGATAAATCGAATGATCACGAGATATGTTTCCGAGATATGCATGGCATTGCATTATAACTTAACCGAAGTATTTTTATCCCCAAATTGGTATACAACCTGCACTTATACTACATTAAGTGTCTACTAAGTCTCGCTTAGCGATTCTTAATCTTATTCTATGGTGACGCACTTTATTTCTCAAAGAAAAGGATAAAACTATGTTTGCTGAATTTTTAAGTCAACTTTACAAGACATATCTTCTTAACCTATAAAAGATACAAGGATGAGGCTTTCACCCTGGAAATATATCTTAAGTCTGGTTTCAGACCTTAGCCTGTTAATTCAACCATTTACCAATCTACGAGAAATGAGTTTTTACTAATTATAACTCAAAACAGAAAGTTTACTGAATTTCTAACACTTACGGTTTTGGCCATAAATCCTATTCTATAATAGCAGTCAAGTTGAATCCAAAGAGAGATGAAAGCTTATGATTTATAGTGTTTAACCATGTTTTAAAAACCCAACACTTTAGTGCAAAAATGTAACGCCCCGACCCAAAAGGGTAGAAGTATTACAAATATGATGTGACATCAAAGGCATACATAATCATAACACAAGCATAAACAGCGGAAGTCTCAAATAAATAACCAAAGGAAAAATAAGTCAACATGACTTAAGGTACATAAGTTCTTAAAAGACAGACATATCCAAACGAAATAACCGAAATAACGAAGGTCTTGAAAAATAACAAATCATATATCAAAACTAAGATCTCTAGGGTAAGTCCACACTCAGCACTCATATCCCGAAAGCAACCCCAGCTCCTAGCTTAGATACCTGCCGCAGGAAAAGAAAGTGCGGCTGAGCTTACAAAGCCCAGTGAACAGATATATATAATCGAACGCAAAAGATAACGGGAAATCAAAGGATACGATATAAGGTAAGACAAATCAGAAGTCAATTCATAGTGTAAGGTAAGATGAATCAGAAAATCAAATCAAGTCCAATTACCAAGCCCAAACAAATCATATCATAGTAACCATGGAGTAGCGAGCTCCAAAATTGTGAAAGACGTGGAATGCACCCAAACATCAGTCACCAAATATCCATATATCATAATTCCAATAATCAACGAATACAAAACAAAAATTCTAGTAAGCATCCATACGCCTCTTAAACAAATAATAATCTTCAAAATGCGCATATAATATCAAATGGGGGACGGTGTGAGAAATCACTCACCAACACATGAGTCATGCCAAAGGTGCATCAATGACACGGCCATGTTACCTTCATGGCTAGAAACAAATATTGGCAGGACTAAACTGAAGGGTTCAAAGCAAAGTCATATCAAAGTTCATTTCAAAGGGATCATAGCAAAGGTTCAATGCCAAAGGTTCAAATATCAAAGGTAGCATAGCAGGGTTCAAATAGAACATAATAACAGATCATATAAGAGAACCAAGATAAAAGGCTCAGAGCAAATGGTATGCAAATCACAATAAAAATCAAAGATAGAGAGGAATATGTCATGAGAAACCTTAACGATAAGGTCAGAATATCTGTACCTTATTCCGAAGCAAAGCAATAATCAAAGAAAACACCACAGGAAATCAAAATCACTCCCTCTTGACCGAACCTAAAGAAATGATAAATTCGAATTACAAACCATAAATTTTTTACATTTAAGAATCCTTTTTCTAATTTTTAGTAACTTTCCATTTTTAGTAACTTTCCATTTTTAGTAACTTTCCATTTTTAGTAACTTTCCATTTTTAGTAAGTTTCCAAAATTAGTAACTTTCCATTTTTAGTAAGTTTCCAAAATTAGTAATATTCATCATTTGAGATTCTATTAAGTATTTTGAATAGTTTAGGGACTTAATGTCAACCTTACAAGTTTTAGGTTAAAGATGACAACTTACCATATTTTAGGGTTTACTATACAAATGCAACAATTTTTAAGGTTAAAAGTTGTAAATATTAAATTTCACATTTTTATTCAGATTATACCTTCCATTTTCTGTATTTACAAGTCAAACCCTTAATTTACACAATTTACATATTTAGCCCTTTTTGTTTATTAATTATTTAAACAATATCTTTAATTATCCATAATTACAAAACAAGTCCTTATAGATTCAAATATGACAAATTCATACTTTATACATTAAATACTAACCAAACCTTCCACTTTTCAAAATTTACAATTTCAGTCCCTCTATTTTAATTAATTAATTTCTAATTACTTATTATATGTAATTAACCATTTTAATCCAAAATAAAAATCAATATTACATTTTATACCCCCAACTTAGTATTATACAATTATAAAAGTAAATAACATGTTTAAAATAGACCTCAAGTTTTTCAGAAATTACAAATTCACCCCCTTATACATTAAATCCAATCGCTAAGTAAATAAAATTCAAACAAAACCTATTTGATTTTTCTCAATCACAAACACAATTATTACTCAATCATTAGCATTAATTGAACCTGGAAAAATTAGCAAAACCCTAACCCTAATTTGTTTTAACACTTTTCTTTCCTTTTTCCCTTTATTCGAAATTCGGCAAACAAGAAAATCCCCAAATAATTATTCGAATCCCTTCTAAATTTTCCCAACAATTTATCTGAGTTACATATGATATATACAACCTTAGAAAAATATAAAATCAAGTGTACAATTTTTATTTTGCCGATTTCACATTCATTTCGAAATTAGGGTTTCTAATATGTTTTAATTCATATGATCAATATAACATGCATGGATATTTTTCCTACTTATTTTATGAACTAGAATGATGAAAAATGAGATACAAAAATACCCTTGATGATCCTTGATGATTTGATGAATTATAGAATTCGGTTGTGTTTATTTCGAACCAAACGATTACCATGATCGAACCAAGCACTCTACAATCTTCCCACTATTTTTCTCAAGAGTAAAGTAGTGACTAGAGAGAAGTGTTACCAACCTTATTTTGATCTCCAAAACACCTTAGAAAAATAGTCCTAGCCCTTGAAAAATTCTTGATGCCGCCTCTTTATTTTTTTAGGGTTTTCGTGATTTGTTTTTAGGTTTTAACAAAATGAAATACATAAAGAATATAATAAGGTATTTTGGCCGAGTTTATGGGGCTTTCAAATGACTAATTCAGAATTTTAATCTTGCCAATATTTATTTTGTAATTATCTTAATTTTAATTGATTTAATTTGTAATATCTAAATAAATAAATATAATAAATTCGGCATAATTATATATACATAAGTATTAATTATTTTTCTTACAAAATATAAGGTATTTTAATCTTACATAAATTTCATAATTGTCATATGTTGTATTTTTATAATTTCTAGAATTAAAATGAAATTTATGCATGCTTTTATGAAATTTTCTTGCATTAGGGGTATTTTGGTAATTTTACACTTGTTGAGATTTTTAGGTTTTACAAAAAATCTGGAGTTAAATCCCTTTTTCAAACAGTAGTACAGAACTGACTAGTTTCCGTAAATCGATCATATCTCACTCATCCGGAGGAGATATGGCTCTATCCAATTCGACACATGTACCTTGAACTTATTTCTACAACCCCATCAAATAATCCAGACCTTCTTAGGCCAAAAGTTTGCTGCAATTAACCCATTTATACTGCTGGTCTGCAGCAGTCCCAAATTTTCCTACCAAACACTAATTTTGACGTATTTTCCAAACCGTAATAGCTATTAAAGTGAATCCACTTGGAGAAGTTAGTTTATAATGTATACTACTGAGATTAGCTTTCCTATTCTACATTTTAGAGTATTAACCTGGAGTTTAACTCGTTTTCCAAACGATGTTCCAGATTTGACTAGCAATCGTAAAACGGCCATAACTCCCTCATCCGGAGGAGTTGATAAACCATCCAATTAGTCACATGAACCTTATAACTATATCTATCCAACCATGTAATTTATTCACAGGCTCCAGGCCAAAAATTATTGGGAAAAGCCACGTTTTGCTACTGACCTCAAAACAGTCCCTAAAACTACTTCCAAATTCATTCAAAACTCATCCAAATCGCTAATTAAACACATGCAATGCCATAACATATCTTACTAACATATCTCATACATCAAAACTTCATATAATTTAGATAATAAAAATCAAGATCATGCATGTGTATAAAATATAAAAATCAAACACATGCACTAGTATAGAAATTAATCAATGATAAAGGGTTACAAAAGACTTACAAACAAAAATAGAAATCAAGAAAAGATCAATCGCAATTTCTTCCTTCTTTTTCTTGCTTAGCCGAAACCCACAAGGATCCAAGAAAACCCAAAAATCTTGATTTGTTTCACCAAACTTGTTAAAAACACTTGTAATCAACTCCTTGTTACTCCAATTACCCTTAATTAGATCAAAAACCCTTGAAATCAAAAATCAATAAAAATCAAAAACTTGAGGAACATGATGCATGGTTGATTGATTGTTGTTAGGGATAATGGGGTTTAATATTGGAATGATTCAGGGTTGAATGGAAGTGGTTCTTGGATTTTTGATGGTGATGATGATGGTTTTGGGGTTGTTGTCGTCGGTCACAGAAGGAAGGGAGGGAGAGACCCAAAATTTATTAACTGTGTTTGTGTGTGTATTTGATTTGGAATAAAATTGATATAAGGCTATATATATTTATGGATCAATATATTTAATTACTTCCCATCTTTTATAAAATTAAGGGAGTGTTTGTTTTTGAGTTTAGTAGGAGTAAAAATATGATAAGAGGGGTGTTTGGTTTCTAGTTTTGATGGAGCATATTAAAAGAAAAGGGGTGTTTGGTTTACATGTTGTGTTTATAAATTGTATTTTTTTATTTTTATTTTTATAAAACATTTATACCACAATATTTGTTTTAAAACACTTGGTTAAAATATTAAAAATTATAAAAACACTATTTTGACGCGGTTTCGGCCAAACGCGGATAAAAGTCAAAAAGTATTAAAATAAAAAATAAATAAGCTCTCGAAGCTAAAATATGGAATTATTGATTTCTCAAACGTTAAAATGGATAAATATTTAAGGCACGCTTCGCAACTAGCTAAAACGACGATTTTTGTTAAAACGGCTAAAAACAAAATAATAAATTCCTTAAAAATTTGAAATGGAATTTAGAGCTCGGTTAAAATTTTGACCGTAAAATACGAGATGCTACAGAACAATACCAAAGACCGACCATGTCTGTAATTACTTGGAGTTATAAGGTGGTTAAGATTAGGTATTCGTTCCCATGATCCAGCTAGAACCGGAGGGATCTACCCAGGTACAATCCACTAGATAGTGTAGAAGTCCTTAGGCATGATATAAAAAAGGAGTAAAAGTGAGAATAAGGGAATAGTGCCGACTGAGATGGAGCTAGTACTAGAACTAACCAAACAAGGTATTAGTCATGAAGTCTCGATAAGCACTAAAGGGGTTGAAGAATTAAAAAGAAAAGTTAAGATAAAGGGTGAAAAGAAAGTAGCCCTCCTTACACTTAGGCAGAAATCGGGTCAATACATAAACTGTTAGAAACACTAAGCTATTGTCTGGTATTGAAGTCAGTCATCATGGACCTAGTGACGCAATGCACAACCCTCCTCAGCCACTCAAGGTCTCTCAAAAGACTCTTGTTTCATTTCTCATGGAGATTACACTCATTTCTATCGACTTTCTCACTCCGAGTTAGTTGGTATTAAAAAGGTGGCAGTCTGCTCCATCCTCTGATTACTAAAACCAAATGCGCACTATTTTGTCTAGAGCCAAAAGAGATCATCCATAAATCTCATTAGGATACTTATCTAAAATATGCTTGCTAATTCACTTAATGTGAAAACAAGAAATATATCAAGAGTCCTACGCATTATCCTTGTGATTTTGCCAGAACATCAGAGTGATACCTAAAAAGTATTCACATTGACGACGGAAATCCTTCCAGTGCCAACATCAAACAAGCTCTGCGGTAGGTGACTTGTGAGATCCTATATGGATCAAACTTGTGACACTAGATATCGATTCAGTCCAGCTTATGAATTGACGAATGAATTTTGAAAAAGATAAAATTGTTGGTGTGTCATAAAAACTGTTTGCATTTTGACACACCGACTGATTTTCCTAAATTAATTTTTAATATTATGTCCATGGGAAGCCTCACAAAGGTATCTGGACATAGAAAAGTTGAACACGAATTGATGGCTTAATCGGGAAGATAGTAACTTACCGGTTCACTCTTACCGTGTTGTCTGCTTTGAGACGCTCTTGTAATGAGAACGGCTAGTACATCTACGAAACCCTGTCAAGGAGATTCTTCGGAATTCTACCTGATCATAAGTAGTATTTATACTGATTAATGGGGAATCGTGGTTATTACAACCGTATTCGACGAAGTGACAAAGCCACTTTCATCCATACTTGTTGATTATCACTAACCCTTTCATGCAGGTAATCCCGATGGTCGCAGCTATTGGATCAAGACAAGTCAAGATTCAAAGCCACATGCTCATACTTAACCAACAAAAGTAAAGACATCATGAAAGCTCAAGTATATGTTTCAAGACTTCCGCTACTCTGATATTGTACATCTTTCTTGAAGTGACGAAGTATTAAAGTCAATTAATTTCAAATAAGTTTTCGTCACTCTGATACCGAATGTCTTTCTTGAAGTGGCGAAGTGTTATAGTTAAATAATTTCAAGAAAGATGTCTTATTCAAGCTTTCAAGACCAAGAAACAACAACAGTATGAGCATGTCGGTCCAAAAGTCACAGTGCACAAGACGACGACAAGATCACAAGATGATGATAAGAGATTATGCTTGGTTGATGATCTCAAAGAAGTTCAAGTTCACATACAAGTCAAGCCTATCAGAACAAGCTCAAGCCTAAAGTCAAAGATCACTACATCATGTTCACAAGATGAAGTCAAGAAAACAAATCTGCGACCACAAGACTTAAGACAAAGCATATAATGCTAGGTTTAAGTTTTTGTAAAATGGAGTGACATCCCTTAGGGGGAGATTGTTAGGAATACAAAAGTATCGGTTACTTCCATACATATCGTTAGATAGCTCATTAAGTAATATTTGGAAATTAGATAGGCTAGTTAGTCCAAGGCCCATGGAAAGCCCATGAAAGCCAAGGCCTTATCTGGCCAAACTAAGTATAAATACCCTTTCCATGTTATGGAAAGGGTGTTGGTTGTTTCATTTTTCACACACTAATCTAATATCATTCTTTTTCACTTTCTCTCACTAGAAGCAACCTCCCACTCTCTTTCTCTCTCTAGATTTCTTCATACTTGTGTGTGTTTAAAGATTACTTATATTCTACACTAATCACCCTAACAGGGGTTGTCAATCCCCAATAGATCTATTTTATAACATTCGCGCTTACCCTACGAGTAATTAACAGTTCATGCAACCTAAGCTAATCCGTAATCATTCGAGTAAAAGTAAAGTTGTTGCGTCCATAAGTAAAAAGAAGTATTGCATCTCACCATGAGATATGAAAATAAGTTTGAAATCAATCATGTAATTAGTTTGTAAACGTTCATGTATCCGAGTATATAAATGAGTTACGAAATCAAGTACGTAAACAAGTATGTAGAAGAGTATGTAAAAGAGATTGTAATTGAATATGTAAACAAGTTGTAACGAGCATGTATTCTCCCCCGAGATTTGTAAAGTAAATGTAAAACAAGTGAAAGAGAGGCTATAAACTCACCTCTAGTAAAAGTAGTGATTATCGCAAAATCAACAAAGTAATCATCGCAAACGATACGGAATGCAACCTAATTAATTATAGGTCGTATAAGTATAATGTATAAATACAACGTTGTAAGTTATAGAGTTACACCACCACCTATTAGTTTTTGTTTAATTTAAAAAGTTGAAACAATATTTAAGTTGTATTTGCCAAATAAATGTCTACGTATATGTATCCGAAAAGAAAAATATTATTGTTGTCCAACAATTGATTATCTATTAATAATACATGATTTAATATTTTGATTGATTATATAATGATATTATATAATTAGTTTAAATGTTTTATAAAATCATATTTATAAAGTTAAAAA
>BQNB010021325.1:0-43175 GCA_026074375.1 Tanacetum coccineum | reverse complement strand
GTGGTGGTGGAGACTTGTAGGTATAGTGATCTTTAGGTGGTGGAGGTGGAGACTTGTAATTATAGTGATCCTTAGGCGAGGGTGGAGACTTGTAGGTATAGTGATCTTTAGGTGGTGGTGGAGGAGGCTTGTAGTTATAGTGATCCTTAAGCGAGGGTGGAGACTTGTAGGTATAGTGATCTTTAGGTGGTGGATGTGGAGACTTGAATTTATAGTGATCCTTACGTGGTGGTGGTGGTGGTGGAGACTTGTATTTATAGTGATCCTTAGGCGGTGGTGGAGATTTGTATTTGTAGTGATCCGTAGGTGAAGGCGGTGGGTGCACGTACTCATAGTGATCCTTAGGTGGTGGTGGAGATTTGTACTTATAGTGATCCTTACGTGAAGGTGGCGGAGGCACGTACTCATAATTATCCTTAGGAGGTGGTGGAGGAGACTTGTCTATACGTTTATGATGAGGTAGGGTCAGACACTTTTCATGGATTGGTTTCTTAGGCGGCGAAGGTGGTGGAGGAGACTTGTGTCTGTGTTTGTGTTTATGTTGATGTGGTGGAGGAGGGGACGTATAAACATAAGGCATTTTAGGTGGTGGTGGTGAAGACTTGTCATATACTTATGAGCTGGTGGTGGTGATTCGTAAGGGTGGGTAGCGGTGGTTAATTGAGGAAAGCTTAGAGTTGTTAAGGCAACAGGAAGAACTACAATGAGAGACAAAAGTGTTGGCCCCTTGCTTCTTGACCCCATCTTTGCTAAACAAGATTTCAAGTGTTATGCTTTCATGCATGACACTTCCCTCTTTATATAGCCAAATAGTTTACCCCTAACACCTAGAAAGTTACCTTCATAACGATATATTGTCCTTACACTACTATATTGAATATATTATTTCGGTCCATAACTCTTTAAATTATTGACAATTTGTTGAAAGTATTATATTTTGTTGGATTTTAAGGAACTTTAAGTATACCTATTGGAGAATTGTTAATTTTTTTTATTTAAATTAGGCTATTTTAAAAGAATTTTTAGTGATTTTTTTATTATATTTACTTGAATATATATAGGTCAAACCCAAGCCATAGTCATTGTTAGTTACCATAGTAACTATTAGCGCAATAACTTTAAAAATCATATGATGAAATTATCATATAGGTAAATAATTACCTATTTTGTTAAAAAAATGGTAGGTCAATTTAAACAGAGACATTATTTTCTTTTGATTGAGATGATATAAAAATATTTTCCAAAGATAGACAAAAGATATAACTATGAATTCTAATCATTTGTTGCAATACTTTCATGCATGCATGACTCTTCTCGTTTTAAACACATTTTTGAATGAAAAACACGTACACTGGATCGACGGTCAATTTGGGGCGACTAATTGTGAAAAACAGAGCGATTATACAATACGAGCAAGTGAAGCTTCATATACTCCCTCACCGAGTACTCCTCATAATACATGTGTACCATTTTTGACTTTTTAAAGTCTTTTTTGCTTCCAATACTTTTCGACCATAATTGAATTGTGTACTTTTTGTCTTTTAATTAGTTGATACTCAATGCAAAATATATGAAAGGATAGAGTTCCTCGAATGTACTTCTTTCATGGTTATAAATTTTCAGTTCAAGATTATAAACATAAGGAAAAAATATTTACGAGTCAAAGTTTATGAAAAAAGAATTCAAAAAGTCAAAAATGGACATTTAATATGAGACGGAGGGAGTATACAAGTAATATATACATATTTTTTTATACCATGGTTTCTTCGGTAATTTTATTACTTCAAAAACTAATTAAGTATAAAAGATGTGAAACTTAAACCGGACGAAACGAACGCACCAATTGTGCTTCAAACATAACATGTCATAAGAATGACATGTCAAATTTATAAGAACTACTATATACACTATAAGTTTACCACGGAGACTGATGTCAAAAGCATTAGCAAACGCCAATAAAGTCTCAGTCAAATCACAGTAATCAAAGTCATCATCATCGTACGTGTTTTCATCATAAGTCTCTTTCCATCTTTCATACAAGCTCTTATTTACCACTCCACTGCCATTTTTAGCAACATTATTAATCTTGGAACCCGTTTGTGCCATAAAACTTGCAGTTTCATCGTACACCTCATCCACTTCACTATCACTATCCGCATTAACCAGATCATGAAGCTTTTTAGAAGTACTAGGTATATTTGTCGAAGGCAAATCAGCCCCTACCTTATTCGTTACATTAGAAGCAAACGTCGATTTCAAATCATCCCCAAATGTATTCGTTCCATTAGTAGAACCAGCCACATTATTAACCACCTTCTTACCCAAGTTCAAAATCCCCACATTTGATCCAAGATCATCATCATCATCATCATTTTCAACCGTCTTAAGCGTATCAAACAGATTAGAAGTACTTGTCTCTTGTCTCATTGTTTCAACTTTCTTCTTTATACCACTTGAGCTAGCACCCTTCTTCTTAGGAACCGGTTGATAAACTTGTTTCATCAGTTTAAACTGAACTTTAGAGCTTAAATTAAGGCCACGAGAAGCTCTATTAGACGGTTGTTGAAAGCCATCCGTAGGTGGTTCCCATTCGTAATTCACCTTAATCATATGCGAAACCTCTCCATCGTCCTCCACAATAAGAATAGCAATAATATATACAGGTTGAATCCACCTATAATCCATATTCAAATATTGGGTTAGAAGGACCTCTGTGTATAAGCCAGTTGGTTGTTACCTTTTTTATACGTACTATGTATTGTGAGAAGATGAGATTTCAACCACTAATGTAGTTAGAGAAAAGTTTTTTATAGATCACTTTATTTCTAAAGATCAAATGAAAGATCGCAGCCATTCATTTTTTCATCAAATTAGAAATTCTACTTTCATTCTTTTTTTAATTAAAATATCTTGCAAACTACGGCAAATTAATTAAACCATCACGACGAGAATTAAATTATCTTTTTATAGATGAGCACTTCTATATATACTTTCGACGATTTTTTTTAAAAATTTATGTCCAGAAAACTCACATGTCACATGTGATTTATTACTTTTAAAAAATCACATGTGAATTGTGAAATCACACATGAATTTTTGAAATAACAAATCACAAGTGATTTATTACTTAAAAATAACATGTGAATTGTGAAATTACACGCATTTTTAAAGGGTTTTTTGGTAAAAGGTTTCCCAGATAAATTTATTACTCCAAAAAACGATTCAGTACAACAGATGTGGGTGAATCCCATATCTCAACCCATTACATAGGCAAACTACTTCCATAAAGAATGTGCAATTATAACTAGATTACAAATGACTCAATATAACATCAAAAATTATATATTTCTTCTTCCAACCACGGACCTTGATATCCAAATTATCGCATATAGTTTGTGTCGTAGTCATCATCCACGCCTGTTTTATTCTATTGTTCCAACAAGCTCTTAGTATCATATCCAACCCCCATCGATTTTGATGCCAGATAATTTGTAGTTTCATTATCAACTTGTTTAACTTCATCCTCGCTACCCGTATGACCGGGATAATCAACCTTTTCTTGTGTCTCCCATCATCATCCTCAGCACAAGGTTTCCTCCTGATTGTTTTTCAAAGACATTAATTCTTTTCATACTAGAGGGCAGAACTTTGACCATCCTCTTTGCCGTATCAGAAGTAGTAGCCTTATTACCCATGGCTAACCTTCCTTAATATACGGATTTCCAACATTTAAGCCTCAACAAACGAGTTACTAAGAGAGAATAAACCATTACCTTTATTGCTTGGTGACTCTTTATTGTAACATGATGTCGAAGCATTATTCGTACATCCAAAAAGGAGTCGTCTTTTGGAGAGTGAGTCGTCTTTTGGAGAGTGACTCGTCCCTCCAATCAAATGATTTGCTTTAGGGCTATAATGAGTTTTTGGCTTCATCGAACCGGTTTAACGTTTTTGTTGCCTCCATTATTACCACCTGATTTCTTCCTTTTCACTCCAATAAAACCTTCATCATTAGCCCCTGAAGTCCGACCCTTGCCTTTATCCATTCAATTCATCACTCGTTTAGAAGCAGCTTTTGGATAATCATCAACCGAGTGACCATTATCAAGAACGTACTACAACGAGGAGGTTCCTGATGCGTAATTTCTTTTAACAAAAACTACGTTAGGTTTTACATTTATAAAATCCTAACTACCTTAACTAATCCTACGCATTAAAGAGCAGTGTACCCTATCGTGTATAGTGTAGTGATTGGTAAGTACGGGTGTCGACCCAAAGAGCGGTTTGTGTCTCTAATTGTCTAATTGATTTTATTATTCTACCTAAGAAAGCAGGAAAGAAAATGTGTTTAAGGTTTAGAGATTATTGTGGACTTATTTTGGTGGTCAGCCTTGCTGTCGAAAAGGGAAATTGGTATAGTGGTTGACAACTAGAAAGAAAGAACACATTTAATTATGATCTTACGTGCAATGTTCTAATCGCAACCTTAGAAGGGGTCTTACATTCATTAGGTCCAATTTTGTATTTGAAACCTAATCTATATTTACTGAGTGGAATGGACTCACAAGGAGAATTAACTTATTCTCAGTCTACAGTCATTAAGATTTTCTTTTAGCTTACGAGATACGCTTAACTCTAACAGGTGGTCTCCTATTAGTTCGCACTCCTTAACCAAATAATTAATGATAAGAGTTCGCCTCATGGGTAAAGGACGAATAATTCCAAGGACTGATCTTCCTACAATGAAGCATGCGTGCCAGGGTCTTTGAGATCATATGGATCCTTGACCGCACTAAACCTTATATCAAAATTTATATCACAAGGATTATTAATAAATTAAACGCCGAATAACAAACAATAAAACATTACAAATAATCATGACATCAACAAATTAAATTGCTAGATCCGAATAAATCAAAATAATTATTAAATTAATTTGACAATAATGAGTTGATGTACGAATACAAATTGTGGCAATTGAGTGCTATCGAT
Source organism: Tanacetum coccineum (assembly GCA_026074375.1). Lineage (NCBI taxonomy): Eukaryota > Viridiplantae > Streptophyta > Magnoliopsida > Asterales > Asteraceae > Tanacetum > Tanacetum coccineum. The sequence goes on along the minus strand of BQNB010021325.1, from coordinate 38,183 downwards.
CCCCTAGTCGAACGCCATGGCAAACCCCGAAGGGTTTGCCCTATACCCAAGCAAGCACCCTTCGATTCTTCTTTGTCGGCTATTCCACACGATCTGAATAAAAGAATTGATTTCATTCATAATGCCATATATATAGTTAAGAGTAAACTGCAAAAATCATCCCTGTGGTTTGTAGTTTGTGGCACTAATCATCCCTAGCCGATACTATTGGCACTAATCTTGCGCAGCTTTAGTCCTTGTGATGAGTCATCATTATGGCATAACGGCATCGTCCACGTTACGCCATAAACCATCTGACGCGGTATTTTATCTTGTAGTGTAAAAATATGTTACGGCGTAATTATATCACCCGGTTACGCCGTAACCCTTAGTCAGCAATATGATCATTTCCATAATATTTGATTACGGCGTAACTCCTGCGGGACGTTACGCCGTAATGCCTCGTCAACATCAAATATTCGTAATAAATAATTGATTACGACGTAACTCCTGCGGGACGTTACGCCGTAATGTCTTATAAGCTTCCAAATTCAACATCTTTACTCTTTAAAAATATAGTACCCCCTACTAAATAATATAGTAGTGTACTATTCTTTATTTTGGCTCTCAGTCACATCCTGGAGAAATTTAGTAGCCATCCATCAAATTTAGTACCTCTACTAAATAAATTAGTATTGGTACTATTTTTGGCCATTTCTCGCCTTTTTTCGTTTCAATGCCTCTAATTACCCGAATTCGCAAAATAAATGAATTAAGTATCAAATTCATATAAAAATGATATAAAGCAAGGCAATAAACGCAGGAATTTGATATGAAAAAGTATTAAATATTTAATGTTATTAAATATCCCCCCACGTGACTTCTACTTGCCTTCAAGTAGAACCTTTTAAATAATTCTCAAAAAGATATCTCCCTAGTTATCCAGGAAGATATGAATTTAAATATTACTTATGCTAGAAAATTCCAAATCGAGCACCTCATGAAAGGAAAAACGAATCACAATCATACTCTCACTAATCTATGTGTTTCATTTTTGGTGATCACTCAACTGCTCAGTCATGGTGAGTATTCTATCATAAGTTTGGCAAGGATACTAATCTCCACCACTAGAGTCTAGATGCAACTGTTCAAAAAGGCAAATGGGTTGACACTACACAGAGGCTTACAGGGTAAATCATTCTTTTAATGCAATTTTAACACCAACAAGGGCGACAAAACCACACATACACATCCGTAACGACGGAATAGACATGTATGATTGCATTCAATTCCTTTATTCGAGTAAAACCAAAGGTTAGGAGAATGATATAGGGTAGGATAGAGACATGGGATGCACATTTAATTGCTGTTAAATAAAAACATAAAACAAATAGTTTTCTAAGTCCACAATCTCCTCGTCACTGGTCGCATTCAAATCCAATAAGGTAAAAAACGAGGGTCAAGAGTCAAGGGATCTTCATAATACCCGGGTTAATGCGTATGAAATGTAATGCATTGCCTCATAATCTCCATAAACTAGGCAAGAAAGATGCATTAACTCGGCCTTCATCATCAATGAACAAATATTATGTGCTAATTTTTTTAAAAATTTGGGCCAAATTAGCACATAATTTCACCAAATACCTCATTTCTATCTCCCTTCCCTCCACTTGAGATGTACAATTCCCTCATTGTACGTATAGACTTATAATAGAATGGAGAGATAGAAATGTCACGGGTTTATAACAACTACCCGTTTATAGAGACGGAATCATCGCCAGCTGAACAAGACAAAAATACTACCACAATACAACATAAGAGCTGATTTATAATGATGATCAGTTGTTACAAACTAATAAACACTTGCTTGCATCATCTTTATTCTATTGTTTTGATGCAAGACAAGGATACAATGAAATGAATCACGATACATACACATATATACATGAGCATCCCCCCACCTGAGATCAACCATCTTCAAAACCCGTCTTTTCTTCAAATACCCTTTATCCTAACCCGTGATTTTAACCAGTGAAACCCAAAATTAACCAGCAACTCCTCGATCATGGACAAAAGAAACTACATAGTAGACTAGGCGATAGGTGTAACAAAACGACATATATTGGGTTACAAAATGAAAGGAAAGGCTCAGCAGGTTGTACTATGGGTATCTTGCACTAAAGATGAGTGCAACAAAATGTTTAACAGGGGGTTTGCCTAATCAGTGTGAAAAGTCAATATACACAAACATAACATGAAATGGATGGGTTCTTTGAGGTTAATCCTATAATTTGCCTTTTATCACAGCTACACCGATTAGACTAGGTGCAATGCTCATTATGGTGGTCTCGAAAAGATATACCAGGCCAAGTTCTAAAGTCTACTACAACCACCGGCACACTCATTTTTAATGGATTTACGCATAAGGAGAAAACGAAAAGGCTTTATCCTTATACAATTAAATTATAAGATAAGTGTGCTCAGTAAAGTTTTAACTAGTTAAGTAATGAAAAACATGTCAAATTTTTATTAATGAAACATTTTTCAAAATAAACTAGAAAAATAAAGGCAAATATAATCAAATGGGTGTTTATTTCTAATCCCTTCCCCCACTTGAGTCGGACTTAAGTATATAAAATTGAAATAAGAAGGGTTAGAAATGGAACAGATTACTCCCCTGGATTTGCTCGGTATGATGAAGAGACAACATGCTCTAAGCCATGCGCCAAGTCTGCTTCTTCGAGCAACGTCCACCATCACAGGCAACTTCATCATCAAGTAAAGCATCTGACTAGATCGGTTCGGGATGCTTCTTTGCAGCTTGATTAGCATCCTAGCATCTCATCCTGTGCATTAATTGTATAGCTGCAAAAAAGACTAATACCAAAATATACAAAACTATACAAAAATAAACCTAACTCACTTTCGTAGGAATCACGGTTGCATTTAGCCTATGCAACAAGCCTTTTAAACCACTTGGTGGCCCAAGTGGACGAGTGAAGTCTCGTGAGGGCTTCTAGAGAACATACCCACAAAGTTCATTTAGATATACAAAGTTTAGCAATGTTTTAAACTTATTTTTAAGGTTTCCAGAAGAAGGTTACGGCGTAACCCCGATGGTTACGCCGTAATCATGTGATAATTTAAAAAGTTTTAGTTTGATGTGTTACAGAGTAACCATGATAAGGTTTACGCCGTAATCGAGAAGTTTACGGCGTAACTATAAGTGTGATGACATCAAATAACGTCTATTTTATAGCATCATGTATCCCATGTAATTAACCCATTTTTGTATAATTATTGCAAAGAATTGTTACTTAATTGTTGATATTTGAGAATTATAGTAATTATGGAGTACTTGGTGAATATTAGCAAAAGGCGCGCATTCTGGAGCTTAAACGAAGACATTTTGAAGATTACTGTTCTGACAACCAATACGCCGTATCCATCAAGGAAGATACGGCTTATCTGTGCCTGCGCTCACCAAAGACCACAATGGAAACATGATCAATACGTCATATCCAGAGAAGACCAATACGCCATATTAGAGATATAGTATGTGAATATTCGGGAAGATATTAAACGTGGTCCCTACTCTAAGAAACCCCAATACGCCTTATCCAATACATTGGATACGCCGTATCGACACCGACTCCAGACCCTATAAATACAAAACTCAAAAACGAGTTTTAAGTGTGCTAAATCATATTATCGATACCTAAACCACAAAAGTTGATTTTCAGAGGAGAAAAAGAGCAGAAGAGGTCTTGCAACGCATTCCAATCCATAGGAGACAACGCGTAATTTCTTATACTTTTGTAATCATTTAGTTTTTGGTATCATTCATTAACTCGGTTAGTTTACCTTGGCTAAGCCATTACTCTTGTATTAATTATCATGTTTGAAGGCTAATACCTTCGGGTGTTAGCCATTATTATGAAGATCTGAATGTTTGGTTTTGTTTATATCTCGATTGCTAAATTTATCGTTGTATGCTTGTTTATGTTTATCAATTTATACTTGTTTACGTGCTTTTGTATGCGACCTATCATTCAAATGGATCTAGTGATACGGACCAAGTAATCTAGATACCGGGATAACTCTCCATATAGTAATTTATACATTTAGAATCGTAGGATCACAAGTATTGTCCTGCTAAATCCGTGCTAGGATACTCTTCTGCGTAACTAAACATCAGATATTGCCTTTGGTTTAGTGAACAAGTTGACTAGCAACCTAAATAATTCAACAAATAACGTTTTGATTCTATTAGATAGTTGGACAAGTGGAAGTGGATCTATAGTGTAATACAATCGCCTGTAAGCAGTAAGTGCAGTAAATAGTTTCTATAAGCTAGGGCTTTAACCTACAGTCAACCATTGCTTTCCTCCAAGCTAGATTTATCTAATCAGAGACATAATAAGGATGCTTTATGCCGGATTGCATTTTAAGTGTGACCAAAATTTAATGTTGTTCTAGGTCTTATATTGGATGACAGTACTCGCCCTTAAAGTCTAAGAAAGATTATACCACTTCGATTCGATATGTATTATTGCAATGAATAAACAAACAATCTAATCGGATTAATGAAGGCTAATACTAGTTTTTCTGATACATAAGTCTCGACCGCAGCTCTTTTATCTTCTGTTAATTTGCTACGTATGGTTAAAGTTGTCTTGAATTGAATAGTTAGTACTCACTGACAAACCCGTGCCGTCTCTCCATTGGCTGACTCATCACCTGTTACATGTTATAATTGATATTTGAAATACATAGATTTGCATAGGTTTGACTTAGATTACGATATTTAATTAGATTAAGATAACCAAAATATTAATAAATTGTGAGATCTTAACTCGCTTCAAGTCGTTCGACACACCTACTTACCTCTCGTTAAAGTGGTGTTTTTGGTTAAGTCGACAAAATATAAATTTAAAACTTGAATCATAAAAATATACATCACACAACGACACGTCAAAGTGTTAAGCCGTAACCGCTGCTATAGCAGCAAGGTTACCACACAATTACTGGTCTAGTTGGTCTCGAGAAACATGAAAACCAACTAATATGCATAAAACAATTTAAAAGGATAGGATTTTTGTTTATTTAAAGAGTCGTTAAGTTCGACTCTAGCCTCCATCACATGCTACTTAGACATCCCCACTAATGCCCAATCTTTATGTCTCCTCAACCTGAAAATAATTGCTCAAACTGCACACTAACAAACCTGTGCATTAAATGTGTAATGAAACTGAGCAATAGAAGAGGAGCATACAATTTTGGTAAATACTTGACTCAGGAATAAGACCACATGTATAAAAACATTAAGGTTGGAAGGCTCAACATTAAGGCACATGTGGCATTAGAAATCATTTTAAAGGTTCAAGCAATGCCCAAACTATTTTTGGTGTCCCCGATTTGGTAACCAGATATGCCACAACAAGCACTACCAAGTCACGTCATAACCAAATTTGAAATGAATTTTTTTATTTCACATAAAACACGTTACGCCGTAACCTGATGAACTGGTTACGTTGTAATAGATCAAGTTACGGCGTAATCAAAAGAGTTACGCCGTAAGAACACTCAATCAAACATGCAAACATTTAGAAATAGGAGAAGAACAGAAGGACAAGCACTCACAAACACACATATATCAATCAAACAATCAAAAACTACAAAAACCGTTCACCGGCAGCGGCGCCAAAAACTTGATGCGTAATTTATTTTAACAAAAACTATATCAGGTTTTACATTTATAAAACCCTAACTACCTTAACTATTCCTACCCACTACAGAGCAGTGTACCCTATCGTGTATAGTGTATTGATTGGTAAGTACAGGTGTCGACCCAAAGAACGGTTTGTGTCTCTAATTGTCTAATTATAATAATCAAACCGTCGTTGTCTTTAACCAACCCGCCGACTGTAGTTAATATCAAACCGCCACCAAGGCAAACCGCCGTCTAGGGCAAACCGCCGCCTAGAACTTTGTCAACCCGCCATGGATTTCTAAATTGGGCAGAGTAACATTTCTTTTTGCTCATTAAAATAATCAACTCGCCATGTACCTAAGCAAACCGCCGTGTAATATAGCAACTCGCCGTGTAGAATGTAACATATATTTACTGAGTGGAATGGACTCACAGGAGAATTAAACCTTATTCTTAGTCTTTCAGGTCATTAGATTTACTTTTAGCTTACGAGATTCTCTTAACCTTACAGGTGGTCTCCTATTAGCTCGCATTCCTTAACCAAATAATTAATGATAAGAGTTCGCCTCATGGGTAAAGGACGACCAATTACAAGGATTGGTCTTCCTGCAATGAATCATGCACGTCAAGGTCTTTGAGATCATATAGATCCCTGACCGCACTAAACCTTATATCAAAATCTAGACAGGAATGCAAGGTTTTAAAAACGCATTACATAAATTAATAAAGGATGCATTAAAGTAATAAATCAGAATCAATAATCATATAGGATTCTGTTTAATAAATATTAAACGACCGAATAACAAAAAACAATAAAACATAACAAATAATCATGACATCAACAAATTAAATTGCTAGATCCAAATAAATCAAAATAATTATTAAATTAACTTCACCGTAATAAGTTGATGTACGAATACAAGTTGTGTTAATTGAGTGCTATCGATCCCCTAGTCAAACGCCATGGCAAACCCGAGGGTATTTCCTATACTAAGTTGCAATGTTTCTTTTTTCTCCTTTTCTTTCTTGCCGGCTCGCGATACCACACCCAGTACATGAGATGCTTGATTTCATATGAATCATGTAATATATATACTAAATAAGAGTTTGGGATGTTGGAAACAATAGCCCCTCGTCATTCATCATTAGTTAATTTTAAATCACCAAACTTTATAGCATTTTAACACCATTAGTCCCTGGATAAATCATCAATTACGGCGTAACGACATCGTCCACGTTACACCGTAAACCTTTTGACGTAACATTCTAACTTCTAGTAATAGAATTGGTTACGACGTAATTAAATCAACCATTTACGCCATAACCCTGAGTCAGCATAAATACTATTCCATAATAATTGATTATGGCGTAACTCCTGCGGGACGTTACGTCGTAATATCTTCTAAGCTTCCAACTCGACAACATTAATCTTTTAAAATATAGTACCCCTACTAAATATATAGTAGTGGTACTATTCTTTATTTTGGCTCTAAGTCACATCTTGAAGAAATTTTGTAGACATCCATCAAATTTAGTACCTTTACTAAATAAATTAGTCTTGGTACTATTTTGGCCATTTCTCGCCTTTTTCTGTTCCAATGCCTCTAATTACCTGAATTTGCAAAATAATGAATTAAGTATCAAATTCATATAAACATGATATACAGCAAGGCAATAAACGCGGGAATTTGATATGAAAAAGTATTAAATATTTGATGTTATCATCAGGTTAGTGTGTTCAGGTTTGATTTTGGTTGGTTCGAAAACTTTTATTATTTGTTGTTATGACCTGCGAGATCCATTAGGGTTTGTGGGTCGAATTGGTTTCAAGACGTGCTTGTCGGATTTTCTATTGTGGGCTACTAAGTGCATGTGTTGAGTATGAAAGCGTGGTTTCTGGATCCTGGAGGGGGTAGGAAAAAGAAGAATTAGACGCATGGTGAACAACCGGCGGGGAAGAAGGATAACATAAATGGTTAAAGGTTTGGTTTAGGTTTCCGCCGTTGGTTGATGATACAGGTACGATTCATGTTTAGGTTAGTGATATCAATGATGTGAATGCAATTACTAGTGGTGTTATGGGATAAATTCCTGAGTCTAATAATCCTAATTTTAGTCCAAGTTTATCATGGCCTACTTCGTATGCCAAATTAGTTACAGAAGAACCGATTAGGAATGTGTCGCCTACTCCTAGGAAAAGCGTGAATTTTCTCACTTTAATTACACCGGCGGGAAACGGGGCTGAGGTGGTTGTTCCATTGGAGTCTATTCGAGCTATTAGCGAACGGTATGCTAATACGACATATGGTTTCTTTTTGGGAAAGCGGGTCGCTTACCCCTTGTTGCTAACTATGTTAGGAACACTTGGGGTAAATATGGACTGGTTAAATCAATGCTTAACTCGTCCACAGGGTTATTCTTCTTTCAGTTTAGCTCTATGGATGGTTTGGATTTAATGCTTGAAAATGGTCAGTGGTTTATTCGCAATAATATGCTTATTCTAAAAAAGTGGATTCCAGATATGAACTTATTAAAAGAAGATGTTAGTAATGTTCCGGTTTGGGTTAAACTCCATGGTGTCCTAGTGACGGCATTTATAGAGGATGGTTTGAGTGTCATTGCTACTAAACTTAGTACTTCTTTGATGCTTGACTCCTATACATCTGACATGTGCATGTAATCATGAGGTAGGTCAAGCTATGCTAGAGCAATGATTAAGCTTCGGGCCGATGTAGAGTTGAAAGATACCATCGTGGTGGCTATGCCTAAACTTGTTAGGGAGGGGTTCTATACGTGTACTATTTGTGTTGAGTATGAGTGGAAACCTCCATGTGTGCGTGTTGCAAGGTTTTTGGTCATGTTCAGGATGAGTGTCCCAAGAATATAGGCTTTGATGTGGCGAAGAACTTGAAGAATCCTAGCTAAGCTCCTAGAGGTGTTCTGGTTGGTCCTAAGGTAGGATTTAAACCAGTCAAACAAGTTTATAAACCTGTGTCTAAAAAGAATAATGCCAGCACTAGTGATAATAAGAAGAAAGATGTGGAGTTTAGAAAAGAGGTTAGTAATCCAAACCCATTTGATGTGCTTAATTCGGTTGAAAATGATATCGACTTTGATACAAATGGGGGACTTCAAGTTTGGCTAGTAAAGAGGCCAATTCTGGCAGACCTTTATTCTTTAATGTGGGATCTAGTAGTACTACTACTACCCCTATTGTTGAAAAAATTGATAAGCTTGAAAGTTTAATTATTGATGGGAAACTTACACTTATGGATGATGAGGGTAAGCCTCTAGAAAAGGTTGAGTATTCGGGTGATCATGATAGTGAGGATGAAGTTGAACCAGTTGATAATGAAATGGAAAGTTTTCTGGCTTCAAAGGGGGTTGGTTATGGTACTAATAATTTACTGGAACAATGGAGGGAAACTTATAGAAATGCTAATTACGACTATGACCCATATGATGATGATATGTATGAAGGCCAGGAAATTCCTGACAACATTTAATCTATATGCGATAAGTTGGATATCAAGGTAGGAGGTCGTAAGAAGAAATAGACACTTGAAATTATTGAGTCATTTGTAGTCTAGTCTCTTTGTGTACCTTCTTTGAAGGAAGTAGGTTTCCTATGTAATGGGCAGAGATGTGGGATTCACCCTCATCCATTCTACTTAATTGTTTTTTGGAGTAATAAAATTTACCGGGAGAACCGTTTACCCCAAAAAAATATAGCGCGTGAATAGGGTTTTGTATTGCGAAATATGTCTGTGTTGATGGACCACCTCCACAAGGCTTTCACATACTCACGCAAGATGTGTTATCTTGGACTACCGAATGACAAGACTTTGAACAATTTATGGTCGGTTTAGTTCTACCACTACACTAAAATTACAAGGACCATGCGAAAAACAGAAGCACCAGGAGTTGAATGTAGGGTCTGTGGATATGGAATTCTGAACTGTTAGCAGGATCTCTCCCGTCAGATAAAAAGGCTTACAGAGATGCACACTTCCTGAAGACAAACTACTGATGCAAGTCATTGTCAACATATGTGTTTTATGTTATGCAGATACCCATGGTATTTCCTTTTGTATTGTATGTATTAAATACCTGATTTGTATAATTTTGAAAATTCTACAAAGCGTTGAGGATTCTTGATATTCTTTTTGGAATCACTACGTTATTAAAAGTTTTGTGCGTAAGTGTTTGTGTTTGTTGAACATTATGCGGATATTTATATCTGAAATCTTTAGTTATTGTTCTAGATTTGTTTTGGTATGTGTAGGTTAGAAGTTGTACATTGCAAATACGTTACCAATACATGTAACATCTTAAAGTTAAGCTTTTCTACGGACTTATGCCTTGAACGAATGCGCAGGTTAAAATGCTCGACCGCAATGCATGGCCGCTGTATCCATCGTTATGTCACAAAAGTTACTAAAGTTATTTTAATAACCTGATGAAATCAATAAACAATAACAACAACAACGATACTTAATCCCGTATGAGCAGGGTATGGGGAAGTTAGAATGTAGACATATCATACCCCTACCCTTGGGTAAACCCGAGGGTAAAGAGATCGCTTATAGGTCGACCTCTGGCTAAGAGAAAAAGAGAATGTGGAAGAGCAAAAAAATTTGAGAATGCATGAAAATGAAAGGATACATGGCAAATAAAGATAAGATTACAAATGACACATGACAAGAGAAGCAATGCAAGCATATAACACAGTGGACTAAAAACCAGCCAAGTGGCAAATAACATAATAAATAGAAAGAAACAAACGGGTCACAAAGGCATACAACACGGGGCAACATATAAAATAAGTAAGACTAAGACAAAAGAAAAAAAAGAGAAGCATAAACAAAAAAGCAATAAGCAAAAACACAAAGACATATCAATGCATGAACGCAAAAGAAGCAAAGAGAACATACGAGCATAATGATGTGTCGTTGTGTGGTGTATATTTTTATGATTCAAGTTTTAAATTTATATTTTGCCGACTTAACCAAAAACAACACTTTAATGGGCTGTGTACCCGGTCGGTGCTAGATTCGTGGTAAGTAGAGTGTCGAACACTTGAAGCGAGGTTATCTCTCAATTTATTAATATTTTGGTTATCTAATCCAAGTTAATTCTAATCTAAGTCAAACCTATGTTGAGTTTATTGAGTAAGAATTTGTGTTGAACAACCGTCTTGAAGTTTCAAGACTCCAACACTTCAAGATCTCCAGATTTGTAAATTCTCCACCGATGTTCGTTGATATTTTTTTTCACGAGGTCATGTGCAAAATATAGGAAAAACATGAAAAATCCTATCTTGGTATCAACGGTTAATTTAAACTAAACTAAACAAACTAAATATGAGTCAGTTTGGTAAATACATCGTATCATGTGCATGAATACGCCATATTGCCAGAACTGACAATAATGTTTTTAAAGTGCATAAAAAGTAAAGACAGATAACGTCCAGACAATCAATACGCCGTATGGTATGGAGCGGATACGCCGTATTGATGTCTGGGAAGACAGACTCAATAAAATTAAATACCATTCCGGGTTGTCTCCCGTGAAGCACTTTTGTTTACAGTGAAGTCTTTAAGTTAGACTTTTCTTCAACTTCCACACACTTAAAATCATCTCTCTTTTCAATTCTGTTATTCTTGTTTGGATATGGTGCTTGTATCTGAAATGTACTCACGAGCTATGGTGCTGAACTTACTGCCAGTCTTTGTTCTATCATGCACAAACAACTCAAAACATTATATCATGATATACATACAAAAATATGAGAACCTGTTTTAAGTTAGATACATCACGACATGAATAATAAATGTACAGATAGAAACAAAAAATAAGGATAGGGGGATCATGGGTCTGGCTACTGCTGGTCTTGCTGGGCTGTAGAGGTGCTGGCCTCACCAGTCCTCTGCCTGACCCTACGCTGATATGTAATACGGGTCTCAGAGTACGGCGTGTAGGTAACTCGAGCAGAGTCTAATAACTGTGCAATGCCACCGACGGCCTATACGATAAATCTGGAGAAACCCCTGGCCATGGCACCAATCACCTCACGCTGCTCAGCTAACGCCCCACAAATCTCGTGCACGTCCTCCTCTAATCTGGCCATCCTCTGTGGCATAGTCCTTGCTGCAGCTGGTGGTGGCGAAGGTGCCTGTACGGGTGCCGAAACACACCCTCATCTACAACAGGAGCATCCTGAGCGACTCTAGGGGCACCAGCCGCAGCATCAAGCTGCCTCTCTGGTCACATGGCTACCCAAGCCCATGTATCTTCAATCTCTATACAGATCTATAACCTCACTAACTCATCCATATCAATAACTGGGAGTGTAGGGGTAATAACTGTCAATCCCTAAAGCCTCTCCTCCGTTAGGAGCCTAAAATGCTCAGCTAATCGAGCTATAAACTGTCCTTCAGAGATAAGAGCCCCGCTCTTCCACCCATCAGCAAACAACCTCAAGTACCTAGCCAATAAATAAGGGATGTTGACCAAGTCAACGTCCATCCCTCTCAAGTAAAATAGATCAGTCACGGTCACCTTCTCAGGTGCCTGAATCCTCCCAACAATACTGCACCTAATCAACCTGTGGCACAACCTAAGAATCGGATCCCTAATAGAAGTGTAAGATGGGGTTGTGCCATGGAAATCTATATCAAATGAGATCCTTATCTAATAATCTCTCAGATCCCCCTTGTCGGGGATCTGCCTCGCGATCTCGGCCCAGTATGCACTGAATCCAACAATCTCCATCTCCTTAGTAGTGTGTAATCCTAAGGCTAAATTAAACTGCCTCCAGATCAGGCGATGCCTAGCTCCTCCTAACTGAAATTATAAAGCTCTAGGCGTGTCCAAATCAAGTACAACCTCTCCAAACCTGAACGTACTAAAAAACTTTAGAATGAGCTCGTGTACCAACGGCCCCCTGATATCAAACAGCCGCCTCTAGGCTCGGCTAGTGAACAAACTCACTCTCTGAGCATCCCTGTGCTCCATAAGCATCCTAGCACTTAACCCCTCAGCCATCAAGTCCGGTAATCCCCTAAAATCGAATACCTTCACCATGTGAACCTCCCTCCTGTATATCCTAGCCAATCTCGTCTCAAAATCCGCTATATCAGCATCTGTGTACTGTAATCCATCGTACCTAAGGTACTGGTGCCTCTGATCACGTGGTGGAAGAGCCATATTTGTAAAATCAACGAGAATAGTACAAGGATTATAGAATTTTGGACAATCTGTTTTGAGGGTGGATACGACGTATTCATAAGCGGATACGCCGTATAAGGATCAATACATTTAATACGCCGTATAGATTAAAATCAATACGGCGTATGGGATTGATGACTCGGGATCCTTTTCTCATCAATACGCCGTATTCAATTTACTGAATACGCCGTATTGAGGTTTTAAAAATAGGGTAAAATTGAGTCAATACGCCGTATCCATTTAAGTGGATACGCCGTATTGCTCTGTAGTTTAAAATCAAAAAGGGGTTTTCCTTTTCTACCCATTTTGACCCATTCACAATTTACCAACAATACTTGTTATGATTTTAAGAGCATAAGGGAAAGCTTAATCAAAGCGTTCTACGACAAAACATATCTAATCCTTAAAACCAAATCCTAACCCTAATTAAATTCGAATCCAAAAATCAAAAAGGAGAAAAGTGGAGAACATATTACCGTATGTTTGTGATAAAGAAGAGTATGATTATGAATCAAGAACAAGAGATCTCCAAGAGTTTTTTGTGTGGTGAAAAGATTTTGTGTGAGAGTGAAAAGTTGTGGTAAAACTAAATCTGGCGTATTAGTTGGGTTTTTATACCCAAACTCGATACGCCGTATTGATTCTTGATTAATACGCCATATTGGCGAGTTTTATTAACTTAGTCAACTTCTATCAAAAACAGTGGATACGCCGTATAGGTTTTAACCTAATACGCCGTATCCGTTCTTGGAGACCAATTTTTCTAATTTAAATAAAGCAAAGAAAACGTACCTTGGCTTCCGCAACATTCTTATATAAACACCATCCTTATAATACCGTTTATGGTCGAACGGAATGCCAAACGGCACATATAAATTCATAATGAGATAGAATAGCATTCCGTTAACGTAATAATTCCAAATCACGATATTTACTTTTAAGTTCATGACAAAACTTCCCGTTCTGAAAGTTTTAATGATTTTATCATGACTTGTTTTTAGAAAGCATATTTGACACTTGTGTAATTTCATTACCCCCCAAAGAATGTATTATATCGATCTCATTATCATCATTGTCTTTTTCCGACTTTAAATCATCAGGATGAATAATGTTGAAGGGGAATAGATTATTAAAGTACAAAATGTTTTGTTCCTCCTCATCATATTCAGAAAATGATGTTTCATCATTTAAATCAAATTTATCAATATGTTGGGGGTTTAAAATCGGTTCAGTTAATAAATCTGATTTAGACGTTTGAGCATTATTGTAAACAATGGCTGGAAATTCATTCTCAAAATCTTTAAAGAAGTCTAAATCATCAAAACAACTGACCGTAGGTTCAGGTGATGGAAGTGAAGGCATGACTTTTTCATTATTCATTTCCGTTTTAGTTTTCTAATACATTGTTTGAAATTATTTATAAAGAAAATGAGTTTTTGTCAAAAACCACCGTGTAATCTTCATCGTCAGAATCGTCAAGCAAAATTCTAAAGTCAATTTCATTATTAAGAGAACTTACCGTGGGTTTACAAGATAGTGATTCACCTGATTTCAAACTATCATTGAAGGCTATAGCTGGGAATTCATTTTCAATTGATCTGAGGTCGTGAATGTCTTCATCGTACTAGATTCTACCATACTTAGCAGTTTCCCAGTTAAACACTTTCCCACGTTTTCAAGCTTTTTCTTCTTTGAGCCTTATGTATTCTTTCATAGTAATGTTTAGAGCATCCATCCTGAAATAAACTTACTAGAAAAATAGTTAAATAACCAATACGTCGTATTCAGTTAACTGAATACGCCGTACAACACAAACAGAGTAAGCAAACAAGCAGGAATATAAATTACTCTAAACTACACTAATCCTAAGGGTTAGATTTAATGTTAAAAACCAAAATATAAAATAAAAATCAAGATTAAATTTCACTCCCCGGCACCGGCGCCCAAAACTTGATGTGTCGTTGTGTGGTGTAAATTTTTATGATTCAAGTTTTAAATTTATATTTTGCCAACTTAACAAAAAACAACACTTTAACGGGCAGTGTACCTGGTCAGTGGTAGATTCGTGGTAAGTAAGGTGTCGAACACTTGAAGCGAGGTTAAATCTCTCAATTTATTAATATTTTGGTTATCTAATCTAAGTTAATTATAATCTAAGTCAAACCTATCCTAATCCTATGTTAGTTCTAATTCTAATTCTAACATGTAAAAGGGGGGTTTTCAGCCTGAAAGACTGGCACGGGTTTGGTGGTGACTATAATCAATTCAAGACACTTTAACCCACGCAATAAAATTAACATAAGATAAAAGAGCGGTCAAGCCTTATAATAGAAAACTGTATTAGCCATCATTAATCCGATTAGAAGTTGGTTTGTTTATTCAGTGCAATGATTACTTATCTCGAAGTGGGATATCATTCTTAGACTTAGGCGGGACTTCATCCTAAGACCTAGACACATTAATTCTGTCACAATTAAAGCATCCTTATTACCTGATTAGAATCAATCTTAGGGATTAAAGCAATTGTGATCTTTTTAAACCCTAGCTCATAGAGACTTTACCCACTTACTGCTTAATGACAATTTATACACTAGTAGTCTACTTGTCCAACTATCCAATGGAATCAGAACATTATTTGTTGAATTATCTAGATTCACCTACTAGTCAACATGTTCAATAAACCAAAGGCAATTTCCGTTAACTAGTTAAGCCAGAAGCGTATCCTTAACACGATTTTAGAAGGACAATACTTATGATCCTATGATTCTAGATGTATAAATCACTATATGGAGAGCTATCTCGGCATCTAGATTACTTGGTCCGTATCACTAGATCCAGTTGAATGATAGGTCGCATACAAAAGCACGTAAACAAGTATAAATTGATAAACATAAACAAGCATGCAACGATAAATTAAGCAATCAAGATATAAACAAAACCAAATATTCAGATCTTCATAATAATGGCTAATACCCGAAGGTATTAGCCTTCAAACATCATAATTAATACAAGAGTAATTGTTTTAGCCAAGGTAAACTAACCGAGTTAACGAATGATACCAAAAACTAAACGATTACAAAAGTATAAGAAATTACACGTTGTCTTCTATGGATTGGAATGCGTTGCAAGACCTCTTCTGCTATTTTTCTCCTCTGAAAATCGACTTTTGTGGTTTAGGTATCGAGAATATGATTTAGCACACTTAAAACTCGTTTTTGAGTTTTCTATTTATACTGTCTGGAAGTCGGTTCGATACGGCGTATTCAAGGGATTAGATACGGCGTATTGGAATTTCTTGGAGTAGGGACCACGTTTGATATCTTCCGTAATATTTACATACTATATCTTGAATATGGCGTATTGAGCTTCTCTGGATACGACGTATTGAGCTTGTTTCCTTTGTGGTCTTTTGGTGAGTGCAGGCAAAGATACGTTGTATCTTCGATGATGGATACAGCGTATTGGTTGTCAGAATAGCAATTCTCAATATTAGCAAAAGGCGCGCATTCGATGATGGACACTCTTCTTAAGTGTTTATAAACACAAAGCAAGCACAATCTAAGCCTTGGAGGCTTAGATCAAATTTTAGTAATCAAACTTTAAGAAACAATATGCCCTGGTGCAGAACTATGAAAAATAAACTCAAACTTTTTAATTATTGAAAACTAACTTATAAAAACTGAATTACTACTCATTTTAAATGAGAACACAAGTGACTCAAACAAATTGCACACCCTAATTTGACTTTTGCAGGTCAAATCAGCCTATTCCAAACACCCCTTTAGCTCTTTGACAAATTTCATTAAGACTTAGAATTTGAAATTTATTGATTAAACCTTAATAACCAGATAATTAACAGCTTATATCAAACTTAATTAACATGATCTAACAACTGATTAACTAGAAATCAAAGATCTATACTATTCTATCTAATATTTTTGGTTTTTTAAGGTTTTATGAAACATTACTTATAAAACTATGATTTAAACTATTATAAGCAAAAACAGATAAGCTAATATGATTATTAAGCTAGATGAAACACAAATAAGCAACAATAAGCAGACTGATTAAGCAAATAAGCATATTAATAATCTAATTAAGCACTTGAGTTAAAACTAAACTAGAATTTAAATGACAATAAAAGTAAAAGAAGACTTACAATTTGCCTAGCTCAACAAGGCTTATGCTCTTAGAGCTTATCTACCAGCTCCCTAGCTTATGAATAAGCTAGGGTAATTGTCCTTGGGAGTTCCTCCATTGTTAACTCCCCTTCCATATTCAAAAGTCCAAAAGCAAAGGTAATTAACTTCTGATTTTAAAGTTAAGGTATATTAGGATTGGTTAAGCTCAAATCAAGAGCTTAGAGACTCTTGAGAGCTTAATAAGAGCTTATTAGCTTAATGAGACAGATAGGCTTATTAAGAGGGCTTATGAGTTGAAAGCTATGAAAGTTTATGACAAATTTAAACCAAATTTCATTAAAAAGAGCTGAATTACATTACTTAAAAGAAATTACAACTGAATCAAAATTACATTAAGCTTTTTAAAACTACACTAGGCTAAAACTAGAAAAAAGAAAAGGATTATCTCCCATGTGTGTGTGATGAGAGGGCCTTTTATAGGCTGTTGAGGAAGCTTCTAGCCTTCCTTCTCTTGCACGCCCTATCTAATCATGACCATTCAAATCTTCAATCATTGGAGAGTAAATGAGGGCCGTTTGATCATTTGTGTGTGATAGAGGATTGCCAGCATGTCATTCTTTGTTGTGCTTCTTTTGTGAGTAGATTAGCACAAAAACCCATCACTTGTGTGCTTTCTCCATAGCTGACGTGCCCTTATGCTTGAGAGAGAGCTTAAGTGAGCAATGATTTGACTGAAATAACCCTTCCATTATGCTTAGGAGCCTTTGAATAGACTTCCGTACCCCTTAATTTTCATTTGCCCTTTCGTTTGAGTGAATGGTAACTTTGGGACGATGATGAATAGTAAAATGTTCTTCGCGCCTTTTTACAACTGAAACGGTAATTCATTTTTAAACTTTGGCCCTTTGACGAATTCAGTCCCTATCTTTCTTTTCTCCCTTTTTAGTTATAAAAGGTTTTGGAAATATGCAAATTTGGTCCCTGGAGTTTATAAAAAGAGAGTTGGGTTATGGTTTTGGGCTTATAAATCCGAGTGAGGCCCATTTAGGCTTAGGGGCCATTTATGGATTTTTCTAAAAGTTGAGGGGCTTAAATGGAATATTTTGGGTCTTGTTGACTTTTGTTGACCATGATTTGACCATTTTGACTGAGGGCTTGACATTTCCTGGCTTTGCTTCCGGCTTTTGTTCACTCTTCCGTTCTTGTGTCCGTGCTTGCTTGTTTTTGATGGTTTTCTTGTGATTTTTGATATATCCGTACCTGCACACACAAAACACAAATACAAGCATATTTTTGCCATTTTTGGTCTGTTTTGGGTTTAATTGGGTTATTTTAGGTACAAACGGATATGTGTATTTTACACTTATCAAAATTCCCCAAACTAAACGATTGCGTGTCCTCACGCAATATCACATGCCTTATAACCAAATACCTCGAAACTTCCCCAAACTAAACCTTTGAAAAGTAGCAAAGATTTTTGTTGAGAGAGCTAAGAGATCACAAGTTATAAAACACCCGATTTCCCATTTTCAAAGATTTTTTCTCTTTTTATGATTTTTCTTGATAATTAACTACCTAACTACAACTTATTTGTGTTGACATAATGTATTGTTTTCATTACCTTGTTGGTAACTTTGAGGATCATAGAATAAAAAGCACAATTGAGTGTCAAAAAGATAATTTCATCATCCTCGATTTTTTCACTTTTCCCATGCTAAGCTTAAAAACAAGATCATTGTTAATTACAAGTCATGACACTAACACTACTCATAAATACTAATTGTGTACTTACTTTTCCTCCCGCAAATCCTACATCTGTATCTCAGATTTTACTTAAGTTCATTATTATTAAACCCCGGGGGGGAAAGGGGGGGGGCCTATTTCTTTAAGACTTGTTTCGATACTTATCAATTCCAAAAAATAAGCGTAAACGGTTAAGAACGCAATAATTGCTCCTAGGCATAATTAGCTCCTGCCCTTTTCAAAAGATCAAATGTCATCAATTAAAGTCCAATCGAGGCAACCAAAAATTTTGGCTTTTATTAAGCTACTTAAAGCAAGGCTCCATTCATGGTATCTACCCTACGGCTCTTTAAGACATGAATGGACCAATCTCATTTGCACCATATACTTAGGGCTTTTTAAGCACAAAATTAGATAAAAATTTAAGCACCCATTATTAAACCTCAGTTCCTTTAGAAGGCACAACATCGGCCACGCCTCCGAACAAGATGTATAGCAAACATATTCGGATCTTCGGTAAACTTTCCTCGACCTTTTAGAAGGCTGTTACATCGGTTGTCGAGCTGGCAAGATCCACACAAACTTTTATCGGTCTCGGATTTTTATTTGATGATTTCTACTTATCCAAATATACCCTAAGGCTCTTTAAGGAATAAGCAAAATAATTTATAATATGATAACATATAGTTGCCAAATTAATATTCTGATGTGTACTCATCCTATCACAAAGGAACTAAAGAAAAACTTCTATTAGTAATTATTAACCAAAAAAACTGGCACAACTCCTATTTATCAAACATTTATTATATAGAGAGAAACAAAGCTAAGGGAGAAAAAGCCACAATGACTACTTATGAGCTTGAACGAAACCACTATTCTATTTTAATGTCTGACTTATAAATAACACTATTTTTCTCGATCTTTGCAAATAGAATTCGCAAATACTTAGCCTATATAAAACCAACTCGCAATTTAATATCTACTGAGATTAGCACAAGTCTTCATTTACTATGATTCAAGTTAGCATGTTTAACGTCTATATGACTAGCGCAAATATCATCATTAATTGTTAAGAGAGAAAGCTTGAAACTCTACCCGTTCGGACGGGTCAAAAATTACGTCATATTCTTACAACGAAAAACTACATTATTGTTCTTAACACTTATTATTCTTTTTATTATTTATTATTATTATTATTATTATAATTATTATTTTTTTTTGACATGATAAATAATTTAAATTCTTTTGCTATTTTTGTGGAAACGGGTACGTGAGAAACAAAAACAATAAGCAAGTACTATCAAAACGATAGATTCCCTCCCCAAACTTAAAACGAAAATTATCTCAATGTTAAAACGTCGGGTCTCTACGTAAATCTAAGCTGTTTATGAATTATGCAAAGATAAGCGTGAATCGATAAGATGAAAGGATATCGGATTTCCCCAAACTAATTTCAAACAAAGGATGAGAAGCTCGAGTAGAACGGGACAAATCAACCGGACCCGAGAGGCTTCAGAAATCATTGGGTTGATCCTACAAAAATCACAACAAGCAATAAACAACAAGTAACGAGAAATTGAAAAAGGATAACCTCTTCACAACACATTAGATAGAAAATAGAAAGAAAATAGAAAGGATAAGCATGGGGTGAACTCCCACGAAGCGGCTTGTTTTTAGTAACCGAGTCACAAGCTTGACTCGATCCCTGAATTAATTTGTCCTTAGGGAGAGCAATACTTAGAACAAGAAACTTTCATTGAAACTGCCACCGGCTTATGAAACGTGACAATGCCGAGGTCAAAAACAAAATTTTCACTCCTAAAGGAGAAAATCAAAGGTGATTCCTCGGTGTTAGTGAAATATGGAAGAAAAATCCAAATGATGAATGCGAAGGAATTGACATCTTCAACATAGAAATCTTCATTAAGCATAACATTCTTCATAACCAAGTTGGGCTTAAAATTCAAACATTTATCTGGTGGTTCTGGCGGAGGCAGAAGAAATGACGGTTCGTTGAAAATGAAAAGAGTCCCAGAGGAAATGTTCTCTTTTAAATTCTCCTCCAATGTTACAAGATTTTTATCATGAATGGCATGATAAACTAGTATACCTGGTTTGAATACTTTGTCCTTGTTTCTGAGAGAAGTCAAGGTAACACTAGCCGACAACTCCGCAGTGAAAGGTGAGTCGGAATCTAATAAAGGAGATGGTAAAATACTTGATTCGGAGGAATCAAATGAAATGGTTAAGTCCTTTTTTAAATCCTTTGGTTTGGAAAAATGATCATTAAAATCAATCGGATTATCAAAAGTGATTCTTATTGGCATTACAATAGTATGGATTGGAACATTACTTGAAACTTCATCTTCTTTGTCTTTGATTTCTTCAACTTCTTGAGGACGAGAAAGAAGTTTGGTTTTTTATGTAAGTATGTTGCAAGAGGTCAAATTATCTTTTTCCTAATCGCAATTCGCTTCATCATTTTCCACACAAATCGAACCAACGAGAAAATCATCGGCGTCTTCCATGAACAAACCTTCTCTCCGGTGAGAGTAGGGAAGTAGGATTGCTACTTGAATTTTAAGGGTGGGAGGCGAGGTGGTGTTCGGCGTTTGCTGTTTTTCTACTTTTTTTAGGTTTCAAAATTTTCTTTTTCCTGATTTAATTATACAAGACCTCTATTTCTTTCTTTTTTTCCTCCTGTCTCCCATTTAATTGCCTTCTATGTGTATACTCGCCGTCCCTTCAATGATTTTTTAAATAGATTCTGCGTTTTATACCCTCTATTTCATTTACCCCAAGATCAATTCCTGTTGAATAGAATCTTTTTCAAGATATTTCAAATCACTTTCTTCCGGTGAAGTAAGTGTGAAGGAAGAAGAAGACTTAATCTCGACATCCTTATCGTTCTCTTCAAAGAGAGGATTCACGTTGCTAGATTTGAAGTTATCATCGAATTCAAAAAGAGGATTTGAGTAACTTAAAAAATATACTTCATGAAATCCTTCTAATAGTCGAACTATCATTACCCGGTGGTAACGAATCAAGAGGAGCAAGTTCATCGGCGAACTTCTCAAAATTATCACTAGTCTTCATCAGAGAAGAACTAGGAGGAAGAGTATTAGTGGTACTGCCACTAAACGGATCGTCTTTTGAAAAATCAATGATAGAAATAGCGTGAACAAAATTCTTATCCTTGTTTTTCTCAGATTTATCGGCATAATAAACAAGTTCTTCTTTTCCTACTCTTAAAAGTCAATGTTTCTTCTACATTCAATGAGAGCTTTTGCGTGCGAAGGAGGTCTTCTAAATTATAAGGCACTCTTGGGTCGGGTTTCAAAATTAACCACCCAAAATCCGCCGAGAAAAAGTGAAACCATAACTTCTAACTACAACATCTTGCTATGCCCATCGGGTGAGTAATGGAACGATTGGCAAGCTCGAGTGTCATACGAGTAGGAGTCAAAGCTTCAAGCCCAAGTTTCTTGTAGATAGAATGAGGTAAAAGGTTAATGCTAGCTCCGGAATCGGCTAAAGCACTAGTTCTATTGAGCTCTTGTAAAGCACATAGGATAAGAAATTTTCCCGGAATCTTAAGCTTCTCGGGAACTTTGTTCATGATGATAGTAGAACCATTTCAACAATACGGTCGTAATGGCGATCTCCTCGAGTTTCTCTTTGTTCCTTAGCAACGAGCTTAACCATTTGTTGAACTTTGGCATTTCGACAAGAGCATCTTTCAATCCAATCTCTAAACGGAGTTGTTTGAACATCTTCAAAAACCGGCTATGTTGAGCACTTGGTTTATCGTTCTCTCTCACTTTCATCCTCTCGGGGTATGGAAGTTTAGATGGATACGAATTAGGTCTTGGAGAATTAAGATCAACATTAACGGTTTTCTTTGCTTTTGGTTTTGGGATTTCCATGAAAATGGATTCTTCTTCCTCCGGAGGTGGGACATGTGCGGTATTCTCCAAATTTGGATTTTGCACTTTTTCCGTTGACGTCTCCGGGTTTTGTTCGGGTTCTTTTTGAGGTTTTGAAACATCGGGAGTAGGAACAAGAGGAGTCGAAGGTTCTTCCAAAGTCTTACCGCTCCTTGTGGTGATAGCATTAATTTGCTGACGAGGGTTAGTTACGGTTTGACTTGGAAGAGTTCCTGAATTCGAAGTAGAGGCGGAATTTTTGAAATTATCACAAAGACTTGTTAACAAACTCGTAACATTAGCCATTTGATTCTGCAAATTTTGACCCTGATTTTGAACATTTTTCAACACCGCATCGTTTGCCTTGACGTAGTTTTCAAAATCTGTTTTCGAAACACCTTGAATTTGAGGTGTAGGAGCTTGATATGTTGGAACTTGGTAAACCGGTGGTTGATTGGTTGGTGGTTGAAAAACTTGATTTTGATTGTTTTGACGGTTTTGATTAAAGTTGGTTCCACGGTTTTGATTGAAATTGGAATTGGTTCCTTGGTAACGGTTTTGGTTGTTTTGAACATTCGGTTGATTGAAACCCGGTGGTTTCATTTGACTTGCCAAATTAGAAGGTTGGTTTCTTTGAAGAAAATTGCCAACGGCTGCGGTTTGTTGAAATTGTTGGATGTTGTCATGAAAAACGGGAAAATCGTTTCCACCTCGAGTTAACGGACAATGGTTAAAATTGTGATTCGATCCACACGTAACACATACTTCCTCAACCGCTTTGACGGGTGCGGGGAGTTGTACAACTAAAGCTTTCATTTCATTCATCATTTGTTTCATCTTGATAGTCATCTTATCCTCGAGAGAAGCGGCTATTTGTTGAATATCGAAAGAATTATTAGAAGGTGAAGAATTAGAAAGAGGAGCATCCGTACTCACTCTTGAATCATTAGCACGACTTCTTGAGTAACAAACTTTTGACTTGCTTTCAATAATCGCTAAACCTTCTTGAGGCATCTTGTCTAAAAAATTGCCACCCGCGGCGGGAGTCTAAGTGCATCTAGATTGTTGGAACTTCAAAGAATTGTAAAAGTATCGGTTGGTGTAGTTCCGAGAATCCATGGTGAGGACATTGACGAAGTAGTCTTTAAAAACGTTCCCATGCTTCATTTGGAAGGTTTCGTTTTTGGGGGGGGGGGGGTGTTTTTTTGGAAAAAAGTAATGATCTCATTCCGATAGTAAGTGGTTTTTGAAGGTGGGAAGAATTGATTTATGAATTTTGCAACAAGGTCGTCCCATGTGAGAATTGATCTAGGAGGTTCCTTGTCTAACCAATCTCGGGCTTCACCGTCTAGAGAAAAAGGAAAAAGCAAAAGCTTAATCGAAGTGTTCGGAACTTCGGGGTGTCTAAACGTTGAAGTGACTTTGTTGAAAAATCGAAGGTGATTGTGAGGGTCTTGTCTACCCGTAAACTTATTGCTTTGCACAAGATTGATTAAAGGTTGTTTAAGCTCGAAAATTGTTTGCATTAATTGGTGGAACAACAATAGCATCTTCATACCCCTCGATGGGTGCTTGTAACATTTGGGCCATCGTTCGATTGTCGGCCATTGCAACAATGTTTTGATCGACAATTGGTTCTTCTAAATCAAAATTTTCAACAACAACCGGAGGAGTTTGTTGTTGACGACGTCTTCGAGATTGCGAACGAGTGCGCATAAAAAGAAAAACTAAAAATCAAAAAAAGAAATTCTTTACACCTAAATTTTTTTTTAACAATGAATTTTAACAGTTACACGGAAGAGACTTAAACCAAATAATCAACTATTTCACGGTAGCTCTCAAAAATTGCTTTTCAAGGTGAGCCGTACTTCGTAGAGGACACAATGGCAAGTGTTAAATCTATAGTTGATTGGGAACCAACAAGTTCACCGGAATGATTTATGATATACCTCGATGAGGTATTATATATGGTATTTTTACCAATGGTGACTTATATTTTTAATTAAAAAGGAAGATTTTTTTATATTTGATTTTTTCTTTTTTTTTATCTTTAACTTATATTAAAAAGAAAAGGAAAATATTTTTTTACTTTTTATATTTTATGATTTTTTTTGGATTATTAAAATTAAAATCAAGAATGAAACTTTCGAGGGTGAAAGGATCTTCAAACCAAATAAACTAAAAACGAAGGAATCTTAACACTGGTCTCCGGCAGCGGCGCCAAAAACTTGGTAGCTAGTTTTAGATACACAATAAAATATACTATAAAAATAAAATACTTCAAAGAGCAATTAAGAAAATTCCCTAAGGAAATTTCACTCTCAAAAATATATATAATATAATATATAATACGTATACTTAACCGGGTAAATATGATCACCCGGGTCGTTTCCCCAACGACTAGTGAAATTGAAACCTCGTTTAAGCTTGGATTCTGATTTGGGGGGAAAAAAAAAAAAAAAAAAAAGAAAAATTGAAGAAATATAATTTTGATAATCTATATCTACTAAATAAAAGCAACAATTAAAATTTGAACAATTAAAGGCAATTAAACAATTAAACAAATACGGGCAACAAATAAAACATGCCGGACTTAAAGCAATCTGGACTTAAAAATTAAACCCTAAGATTACAACCTAATTTTTCCACTAAATTCGGATAAAAGAAAATTTTAAGAAAAAGAAAAATATTTTTTTTGAATTTTTTTATCAATTAAAAACTATTTAATTCTAATTAAATCCTAAAATAAAAAAATAGAAAATAATTGAAATTATATTTTTCCTAAGTAAAATAAGTAAAAAGAAAATTTTAGAAAACCCCCTCCCCCCCCCCCCCCCCACAGGGAATTACTATTTTTGCTCTTTTTAGATTAAGATATTGGTTTTTCTAAAATTTAAACTAATTAAAAACTATAAAAATAATAAAACTATTAAAAATAAATTCCTAAAATTTTTAAAAAAATTACACTAAATAAAGAAAATGTGCAGAAATTTTATAAAAATAAAAGCCCTAATTTTTCACTTTTTATAAAACTTTAATTAAATTAATTAAAATTTAACCTAATTATTAATTAAAGATTAAAAACTAACTAACTATAACTAACTGAGGACTAACTATGAAAAACCTTAAAGGACTAATAGTGAAAACAAAGAAACAAACGGGGAACTAACTGAGTTATCAAGCAAATATCAAAATTACAAAACCTACCCTGAGGCGAAGCCCGATTACACCCAAGTCCTTAAAGCCTAAAAATAAGTTGAGATTTAAAAAATGCTTTTTTTTAGGAAAATTTAAAAGAGCAAAGTTGGAGAATAAGCTGGCAAGAACAACTTTAACAAAAGGCTATATGGGCTTAAAACCACTAATAAGCTCAATAAGAGCTTATCAATAAGCTGATTACAGAAACTAGGTGTTTGCCTTTGGATTTACTAAAAAGCTTGTAAAAAGCTCAAAATAAGCTCAAACTTAAAACAAGAGACGTTTTGGAAAGCTTGTGATGTGCATGAAAAAAGCTTTATTTTATGACAAGAGAAAGAGCTAAAAATTCATTTAAGCAACAAAAAGTGATGATAAAAGAAGCAAACTCAGACAATAAGCAAAAATGCACAAAATTCAGTTAAGCTAAATTACCTAATAATCTAAACTAGATTATGAGCTTTTGAGAACTTATAGAACTACTTATTATCTATTTATTTAAACTATAAAATCAATAATTTTAAGCTAGAATTCACAGATTAGAAAACTACTTTACTAACTACTGTTTTTGGCTTTTTAGCTTTTTAATGACTTTTACAGCTGAATTAAGCTAGGTAAATAAACTAGAAAATTGCAAATTAGACTTAACCTATTAATAAGCTAAATCTAGGACTTTTATCCTACTTGGATTTAAGAAACTAAGACATACTTTTTACTTAACTAAAATTAAACTTAAAAGTGACAGCATGAACTAAGCTATTCCTGCTGGTGCACTTTGCACAAGCACAAAACCAATAGTGCAGGTTACCTTAAGGGTAAACCTGCACTTGGACACTCTTCTTGAGTGTTTATAAACACAAACCAAGCAAAATCCAATCCTTGAGAGGCTTAGAACCAATTTTAGCAATCAAACTTTAAGAACAATATGCCCTGGTGCAAAACTATGAAAAATAAACTCAAACTTTTTAATTATTGAAAACTAACTTATAAAAACTGAATTACTACTCATTTTAAATGAGAACACAAGTGACTCAAACAAATTGCACACCCTAATTTGACTTTTGCAGGTCAAACCAGCCTATGCCAAACACCCCTTTAGCTCTTTGACAAATTTCATTAAGACTTAGAATTTGAAATTTATTGATTAAACCTTAATAACCAGATAATTAACAGCTTATATCAATTTACTTAACCTTATCTAACAAACGATTAACTGAAATCAATGATCTTATACTATTCAACTACTCTATATTTTTGGTTTTTTAAGGTTTTATGAAACATTACTTATAAAACTTATGATTTAAACTATATAAGCAAAAAACAGATAAGCTATATGATTATTAGCTAGATAAAACCACAAATAGTAAACAATAAGCAGACTGATGAAGCAAATAAGATATTAATATCTAATTAAGGCACTTGAGTTAAATCTAAAACTAGAATTTAAATGACATAACAGTAAAAGAGACTTACAATTTGCTAGCTCAACGAGGCTTATGCTCTTAGAGCTTATCTACCAGCTCCCTAGCTTATGAATAAGCTAGGGTAATTGTCCTTGGGAGTTCCTCCATTGTTAACTCCCCTTCCATATCAAAAATCCAAAAAGCAAAGGTAAGTTAAATTTGTTTTTAAAGTTAAGGGATATAGGATGGTAAGCTCAAATCAGAGCTTAGAGACTCTGAGTGCTGATTAGCTTAAGAGGAACAGATAGGCTTCTTAAGAGGGCTTATGAGTTAAAGCTATGAAAGTTTAGACAAATTTTCATACCAAATTTCATTTAAAAGAGTGAAATTACATTACTTAAAAAAATTACAAACTGAATCAAAATTTCATTAAGTTTTTTAAAACTACACTAGCTAAAACTAGAAAAAAGAGAAGATTATCTCCCATGTGTGTGTGATGAGAGGGGCCTTTTATAGCTGTTGAGAAGCTTCTAGCCTTCCTTTCTTGCACGCCCTATCTCATTCATGGACCATTTCAAATCTTCAATCATGGAGAGTAAGGAGGGCCGTTTGATCTTTTGTGTTGTGATAGAGGATTGCCGCATGTCATTCTTTGTTGTGCTTCTTTTGTGAGTAGATTAGCACAAAAACCCATCACTTGTGTGCTTTCTCCATAGCTGACGTGCCCTTATGCTTGAGAGAGAGCTTAAGTGAGCAATGATTTGACTGAAATAACCCTTCCATCTTGCTTAGGAGCCTTTGAATAGACTTCCGTACCCCTTAATTTTCATTTGCCCTTTCGTTTGAGTGAATGGTAACTTTGGGACGATGATGAATAGTAAAATGTTCTTCGCGCCTTTTTATAACTGAAACGGGTAATTCATTTTTAAACTTTGGCCCTTTGACGAATTCAGTCCCTATCTTTCTTTTCTCCCTTTTTAGTTATAAAAGGTTTTGGAAATATGCAAATTTGGTCCCTGGAGTTTATAAAAAGAGAGTTGGGTTATGGTTTTGGGCTTATGAATCCGGGTGAGGCCCATTTAGGCTTAGGGGCCATTTATGGATTTTTCTGAAAGTTGAGGGGCTTAAATGGAATATTTTGGGTCTTGTTGACTTTTGTTGACCATGATTTGACCATTTTGACTGAGGGCTTGACATTTCCTGGCTTTGCTTCCGGCTTTTGTTCACTCTTCCGTTCTTGTGTCCGTGCTTGCTTGTTTTTGATGGTTTTCTTGTGATTTTTGATATATCCGTACCTGCACACACAAAACACAAATACAAGCATATTGTTGCCATTTTTGGTCTGTTTTGGGTTTAATTGGGTTATTTTAGGTACAAACGGATATGTGTATTTTACACTTATCAGTTAATGATTAGGAAAGGGAAATAAATTGTTGTTAAATAAAAATTACGAAACAAATAGATTAAGTCTAAAATACAAGTTGCAAGACACTTTTTCATGACCGTTACCATGATAAAGACACAACTATTTACAACGTCTTGATCATAGATCAAAAACAACAACCTAAGTTGGCATTCCCGTAACGGTCAACTTCCCAAACATCCCATACTTTACATACTTTACAAGGCAAGTGGCGATATCTTCCACTTTATACAATACTCCACATCGTCGATTTGTATTAACGAATAATCGATCCTTCGTGTAATTTCTTCGGTAGTTGCGAAACGATTATCTTCAAACTTTCCTTCTCTTTTTTTATTGCGTTTTTTCTAATTTTTTGATATTTTTTTCTTTTCTAACACTATACTACAAAACTCGGTGTAGTTTCACCATCTTCACGATCATAATAATTCTGGATAATTCCTTCGATAATTCTTCATTCTTCGGACGTACCATTAATTGTGATGGTAGTAAAAATACATGAGTTTTAACTATAATATACATTCTCATTTGTGATGTGCAAATTTCTTCCAACCGTACCAAAATAGACACAAGACTCAGGAAATACAAACTTTACACTTTAAGCAACTAGCAACTGTAAAATAAACTTAATCTAATAGGGTAGGCTAAGGTGTAAATGTGTAACGAAACAAATAATTGGTGTAGTTCCTAAAGGATTGGCTCTACGGGTTGTTCTAGGGGTATATTACTCTTAAAGTGAGAGTAAACAAAGGGTTTATATGGGAGTTAACTAACCAATGTAGTTAGTTAATAAGCAACATTTAAAGGCGATTTGGGTGTAATCCTAGAATTTACCAATTTAAACAAGTTACTCTATCTAAATCCATAGTACTTATCACTGCGGTCTCGAATAAATATACCAAGCCAAGTTCTAAAGTCTACTACATCACCGACACACTCATATTTTGTGGAATTTGGGTAAACATTTGGAAACGAATAGGTTAAATCCTCACAATATCTAACAAGGGTTATTGTGTGCGGGTTATGTATCAAGTAATTTCACAAAAGTATGCTTGATTTTTTTTTAAATTTGAGCATAATTTAAGCATTTTAATGTGAAAAATAGGAGAAGTAAACATTCTAATTCCATCCCCCACTTGAATTATACAACGTCCTCGTTGTATAGATAAAACATTAAAAATACGGGAATTAAAAAAAATTAAAATGAGAAACTCCCCTGATATTTGCTCGGTAGATTCTCCATGTTGAGTTTAATTGAGCAAGAATGTGTGTTGAATAGCCGCCTTGAAGTTTCAAGACTCCAACACTTCAAGATCTCCAGATTTGTAAATTCTCCACCAATATTCGTCGATATTCTTTCACGAGGTCCTGTATAAAACATAGGAAAAAACCCGTGTATTCTTATCTTGGTACCTACGGTTAATTTAAACTAAACTAAACAAAATACGGGAGGAAGTCGATACGCCGTATCCATTTCCCAGAGTA
The DNA here is from genome assembly GCA_026074375.1 of Tanacetum coccineum. Classification (NCBI taxonomy): domain Eukaryota; kingdom Viridiplantae; phylum Streptophyta; class Magnoliopsida; order Asterales; family Asteraceae; genus Tanacetum; species Tanacetum coccineum. The sequence goes on along the minus strand of BQNB010021325.1, from coordinate 7,944 downwards.
CGTCGTATTGATACTTGTATACACTGTATTCATTTAATGAATACGTCGTATAGACTGTGCTGAAAATAAAAACTGGTACATCCAGAGTAGTCAATCGACTGTATCCATGGGGGTTGGATACGCCGTATAGACAGTCTGGGAAAACAGACTTGATAAAAATTTGAAAATACATTTTGGGTTGTCTCTCGGCAAGCACTTTTGTTTACAGAAAAGTCTTTAAGTTAGACTTGCCCCAATTTAATCTCATCCTTATAAAACAATTTGAGGTTCGAAGGGGAAGCCATAATGGCACGTACATAGTCAGGGATTTAGACAAATGAATTGACATCCCTTTGTTAAGATGATTCCAAGTCATGATATTAAAATTTAATTCCCTGAAAAAAAATTAGTTTTGAAAAATTTATTAGATGTATCATGACTTGTTTCCAAAAGCTTATTTGACCTTTGTGCATAGGCACCATCATTAGTATTTATTACATTACCCCCCGAAGAATGTTTGATATCGATTTTATTATCATCATTGTATTTTTTCGGCTTTAAGCCATTGGGATGAATTATGTTCAAAGGGAAATAGATCATTAAAGTACAAAGAGTTTTGTTCCTCTTCATCATATTCGGAAAATGATGTTTCATCATTCAAATCAAATTCATTGATATGTTAAGGGCTTAAAATCGGTTCAGTTAACAAATCTGATTTAGACGTTGGAGCATCATTGTAAACAATGGCTGGAAATTCATTCTCAAAATCTTTAAAGAAGTGTAAATCATTAAAACAACTAACCGTAGGCTCGGGCGGTGAGAACGAAGGTATATTGACTTTTTCATTATCATTTCCCGAATCCGTTTTCAAATCATTGGTAGAAATTATTTTATAAGAAAATGAGTTTTTATCAAAAACTACCGTGTAATCTTCATCATCGGAGTCGTCAAACGAAATTCTAAAGTCGATTTCATCATTAAGAGAACTTACCGTGGGTTCACAAGAAAGTGTTTCACCAGATGTCAAACTATCATTGAAAGCAATAGCTGGTAATTCGTTTTCAACGGATCTGAGGTCGTGATAGTCATCATTGTACCAGATTCTACCATACTTAACAGTTTCCCAGTTAAATACTTGCCCACGTTTTTGAGCTTTTTCTTCCTCGAGCCTGATCTATTCCTCTATAGTAACGTTCGGATCGTCCATCCTGTAACAATCTTACTAGAAAAACTATTAAATAATCGATACGTCTTATTCAGTGAACTGAATACGCCGTATCACACAATCAGAGTAAGCAAACGAGCAGTTTTAAACGACTACAAAAACTACACTTATCCTAAGGGTTAGATCTAATCTTAAAAACCAAAATATAAAATAAAACTCATGATTATTTTCACTCCCCGGCAATGGCGCCAAAAACTTGATGTGTCGTTGTGTGGTGTATATTTTTATGATTCAACTTTTAAATTTATATTTTACCGACTTAATAAAAAACAACACTTTATCCGGGCAGTATAACCGGTCGATGGGTAGATTACTGGTAAGTAGGGTGTCGAACATTGAAGAGAGGTTATCTCTCAATATATTATATTTTAGTTATCAAATCTAACGTAAATTCTAAATCTAAGGTCAAAACTATGTTTAATCCTCTATTAGTTTCTACTCCTAATTTCTAAAGGTAAAAGGGGGATTCGCTGAGAGTCCGGGCACGGGTTTGGTGGTGACTACAATCAATTCAAGACACTTTAACCCATGCAAGCAAATTAACAAAAGATAAAAGAGCGGTCACGCCTTATGATAGAAAAGTGTATTAGCCATCATTAATCTGATTAGAAGTTGGTTTGCTTATTCAGTACAATGATTATATTTTCTCGAGGTTGGTATCATTCTTAGACTTAGGGGGACTTCATCCTATGACCTAGATACTTAAGTTGTCACAATTAAAGCTCCGCATAAAGCATCCTAATATATTGATTATAATTCATCTAGAGGACAACACGGTGTGTATCATACTAACCCTAACTCCTAGAGACTTTACCCACTTACTGCTTAATGGTAACTTTTGTTAGGTGGTAGTCCACAATCCAAACTATACCAATGATCGGAACTTATTAGTTAGTACTAAGCCACCACCTACAACGGTACAACCAGTTCAATCAGGCAAGCAGGACGTTATTAGTGATCCTATTTGTTCCACCTATACGCATTACTATATGGAGAGCTATCCCAGACTCTTAGCCTACGCCCAAACAAACAACCGAAGTTGGAGCGGCATTAAATATGTAGGACTTGACCCAGTTGAATGATAGGTCGCATACTTAAGCACGTAAACAAGTATCATGTGATAAACACGAATCTTTAAAAACAACGAATAAATTAAGCAGTCAAGATATAAACAAACCAAACATTTGAAATCTTAATAATTTATGGTAATACCACAATGGTATTAGGCCTTCAAACATCATAATTAATACAAGAGTAATGACTTAGCCAAGGTAAACTAACCGAGTTAACGAATGATACCAAAAACTAAATGATTATAAAAGTATAAGAAATTAGATGTTGTCTCCTATGGATTGGAATGTGTTGCGAGACCTCTTCTGCTCTTTTTCTCCTCTGAAAATTGACTTTTGTGGTTTAGGTATCGAAGATTTATTTTTTGAGTTTTGCACATTTAAAATCCGTTTTGAGTTTTGTATTTATAAGGTTTATAGTTGGTATCGATACAACGTATCTAAGGTCTTGGATACGGCGTATTGGGTGTTTCTTGGAGTAGGGACCATGTTTGATATCTTCTAAAATATTAACATACTATATCTCTAATACGGCGTATTGGTCTTCACTGGATACGGTGTATTGATCATCGATCCTTCGTGGTCTTTAGTGAGTGCAAGCATAGACACGCCGTATCTTCCTTGATGGATACGGTGTATTGGTTGTCAGAATAGTAATCTTTAAAATATCTTCGTTTAAGCTCCAGAATGCGCGCCTTTTGCTAATATTCACCAAGTACTCTATAATTACTGCAATTCTCAAATACAAACGATTAAGTAACAATTCTTTGCAATAATCATACAAAATAGGTTAACTACATGGGATAAATGATGCTATAAAATAGATATTATTTGATGTCATCAATATCAATCAAATTTTGACACTTGATCTACATAACCGATCCAAATGGTTTATTATATCATAATAAAGAGGAACTACACAATCAGTAATCCAAAAGAGTTTGAAATTAACCGTGCGGGTAGGATACACTAGTACACCCTCATTGGTATCACTGCCAACAACTAGACCGAAAGTGATTTGGTATGGTAAGGACAAAATACAGCGCATTTCTGCTTTCAGCCCTAGTCTCTCTATAGTCGCGTTGCATCCACGTCGTTTGAGTATCTACATCCAAATATCCAAGCCTTACCTATAACAACCCGTAATTTTCATCACTGTAATTATCCATCTATTAAATTAGATGCACTGTAATATCCATCTATTATATATACCACCTTTTTACAGCGAAATTTTTCACTTTAATCCATTGTGTAATGTGGTTTATATAACTAAAGTAAATGAGCTCACACAACCTCTACCAATGTCATCTATATCTATGTTTATATCATGTAAACATCCTAATATGTCAAGTCAATGTTCTAATATCATTTTTACCAAATACGTTATCCATTTAACGTACTTTTCAAAAAGTTACTATTAAATGAACTTTTTTCATTAACGTTTATATCAAAACCCTAATTATATGTAATATATACATATAAAATGAATGTACATTTGTACAAGAGTACCATACATAAAATTCGAATATCATTTCCCTCCAAGTTAATGTACAAGTCATTTAAGCTCAATGTATAAATCCATGAAGCACGAATTCAAACTAACTCATTTTCCCTCCAAAATTCAAATGAATTTCGTACCATTCCTTTAGCATAACATATTAGCATCATAATGCATGATATTTAGCCCTAAACCCTAACCCTAAACGATCTAAACCCTAAATCTAAAACCCTAACCCTAGTTTCTTGTAAAAGTTTATAAATCAAGGGTATTTATTGCCATTTTTGCAAACTTAAAAATACATATATAATATTTTTATATAAATTATAAAAATATATATTAATATCATAAGACTCGATTTTATTAAAACCTGACACATTTATCGCTATTAATCAACGATCGACGGATTATAAAACAATTACGTTATATAATTAACGTAATTTATCATCGACTAGCTTTTGAAGAAACTTAAAATCTTATCGTATCACGTTACTAGGGAATTTCATGGTGGGGGGGTTCCATATTAGGTATGTGTGTTGATCAGTTTTGCTGGGTTTACGATTTGAAGTACCAGGACTCCTCAAACGATACTACTTGGGCCTCGGTTTATGATAGCCCCCGGAACATTTGATACAATATTTCCATAAATTAATAAATCAAAGTAATACGTTAAACTTTATGAAGTTTTGAAACATAAACCATCACACTAAGACTTGACATATTACCCCAGGTTGCGTGACGAGGCCGTTACTTTCACTTGATATACTTTTGCCATCAATCAGATTTTCCCTGTTAAGGTGAGTTCATAGCCTCGCATTTTAAATCTTTAAAATGTTTCATAAACCCGCGAGGGGGATACATGCTATAAATCATGAATACAAGTATTTTTCTAACTGTATGCTATTCTGATGCATTATTGCCTAAGTCCTTACTTTTGCCATTAAGACCCCACTATCATGAACCGTTAATTACTTTTCGGAGTAAGCGCGAATGCTGTGAATAGATCTATTTGGGACTGAACTCCCCCATTGGTGTACCTATACTTTCTGTCAACCCAAACACACTTCACTTGAAATCTACTTATGCGGGTGTTTGGCAAAGGCACCCATTGGGGCAACTTCTTGTGATTATTGATTATCTCAAGGTCTCGGTGTCATGAGCTTAGGGCAATAATACTGTTTTCTATAATAATTGTACTCATTGAAATTATTACACTTATGGGTGTATAACAACGTAACCCACTATTGAACTTGTATTCAAACTGTTTAACATAAACCTATGAATTTCACTCAACCTTTGTGTTGACTTTTTAGCATGTTTATCTCAGGTAACTGAGCATCTTATGGCACGGAGTGGCACGAACTTGAAGATGGCTAAACTGTTATCATTCAAACTTTATGTTTCTAGATTTTAGGATCTCTCTTCTTGTAAAACTCTGATGAATAAATGAATGATAACTAAATTTTACAAAAACGTCTCTTTACGAGTCGTTTTCTATGATTATGACTGTTGTACTATGAAATAATACCCCAGATTAGCTTCCGCTGCTATTTGTCAAAATGGGGGTGTTATAGATTGGTATCAAGAGCCACGGTTATAGAGAACAAGGTTGAAACCTTAACTATAACTACTTTTCTTTTTCCATCCAAGAAAGTCCTTCGTGCCACTACATCTCCCGAATAGTATGTAAAGTACATAACTATTATACTATTATATAAATAACTTATGTTATTTACCACTGGGGTGTTAACCGAGTGATGTTTCTTTCCCAACCATCTAATTACGATATTGAAGATGCTTTTTCCTCTAACTTTCCGGACTATATCCCGGCTTCACGGGACTATGTCCTAGCTTCACTAAGAAATACTTATTCTAGCTCTTCAAATACTCATTTGGTTTAGTTCCAAAAGCTTCACCAACTCTTTCACTTTTTCATGATGACCCCTATATGAAGGTCATGAAAGTATAAAAAAAAAAAATGTATGCTACAGTATTTAACTTTTACCATCCGCTAATTATTGTGCCTCCATCTGCAATGCTTATCTCCAATGTTTAATTCTCAGAATTCTTTCTTCCTTGAAGGAATTATATTCTCTTATGAAACGAGGCCGGGAACGATCATCCTCCTCTACTTCTGCCCTACATCAAGCATTTAAGATAGGAGAAAGCTCTCGTAAGACAAGTCTGGAACGTCACGAGAAGCAAATTGAGGAAATTTTAAATCATCTAGATGAACTTTCTCTTGACCGCATTGAGCACATAGAAGACAAAATAGAAGGTCTTAGAAAAGGTCGGGTAATCATACAACAAGATTTTGACAATCTGGGATGAACTCGAGAGTACTGTACTCAAATGCTAAACTTTAAAGAAATGCAAATGGGAAATAACAAACACGATTGCTTGGCTCGCTTAGGAAAAAACCACGAACACCTCTAAATCTGCAAACAACGATCACGATATGCTCCTAGGCTCTGATGCCAATTGTTAACAAAAAGATTTCACTAACAAAAGACGATCCGGAGGTCGGGGAGGATAGAAATGAAAGTAAGCCATTTTATTAGAGAGAGAAAGGAAAGAGTGTGTGTGTTTTCTAGAGAGAGAAACAACACATACTTATGAGACAAAATGTTTATCCTCACCCCTCCATGGAAGTATGGAGGGGGTATTTATAGTCCTAGTGACACCTAACTATTGTAACTTGTCATTATTAGTCCCTACGTGTCACACTATAACTAAACTATTGTAATTCCAGATATGTCACCATATTTTAAGGCTAACAGAATCTTACCGTGACCCCCAGAAAATAAACTAATAAGTTAGATGCTTGTTAGAATTCATATCAAATAAGTATCTATGATATCACTATTATGGCAATGTTTATTTTTGAACCTTAAGCATTTTAAGGAAAGAACTATGATATCATTCTTATTACGTGTTGTCTTATGTTGGTAGAATGCCTCCCAAAAGGACATCAACATCTGAATCACCAACCATGACTCAAGCTGCCATTAGGAAACTAGTTGCTGACAGTGTTACCGCAGCTCTAGAAGCACAAGCTGCAACAATGACAAATACTAACAATACCAATAGGAACACCGGAGAAAGAGAAGCTCTTGTAGCAAGAAAGTGTAGCTACAAAGAGTTCATGAGCTGCCAATCTATCAACTTCAAAGGTTCAGAAGGAGTTGTTGGACTTATCCGCTGGTTTGAGCGAACTGAATCAGTGTTTTCCCGTAGCAACTGTACCGAAGACTGCAAGGTGAAGTTTTCTACTGGTACTTTAACTGAAGAAGCTCTATCCTGGTGGAATTCTTTTGCCCAACCTATTGGGATAGAAGAAGCTTACAAGATTACCTGGGTTGAATTCAAGAAGCTGTTGATAAAGAAATATTGTTCCCAAACTGAAGTCCAGAAGATGGAAGACGAATTTTACCTTTTGACTGTGAAGGGGAATGATCTTAAGACATATATGAGAAGATTTCAGGAATTGGCAACCTTATGTCCCACTATGGTGCCAGATTCTAAAAAAATGATGAAAGTTTTCATCGGGGGATTGCCTCGAAGTATTGAAGGGAATGTTACCGCCTCTAAACCTCAAACTCTAGAGGAAGCCATTAACATAGCCCAGAGGCTAATGGATCAGGTAACAAAGCACACCCTGGTGCAAGTATCAAGTGATCATAAATGAAAGTTTAACGACAGAAGAACTTCCAACAACAACAACTATCGTAACATCAACACCAACAACCACTACAATAATCACCAACCACAACATAACAGAAGACTGGTAACCTTCAAGTCTTATGCTGTCACTCCAACTGAAAATAATGGGTATATTAGAAACCTTCCCTTGTGTAAGAAATGCACTCTACATCATACAAGACCTTGCACTGTTAAGTGTAATACTTGCAACAAGGTGGGCCATCTGACCAAGAACTGCAGAAACAAAGGGCCAGCTAATGGAAGTAATCTGCTACCAGTGACAGTTACTTGTCATGCCTGTGGAGAGAAAAGGCATTATGCAAATCAGTGCTGAAAGACCACCAACAACAATGCCCAAGGAAGAGCCTGCATGTTGAGGGATAGGAATGCTCACCAAGACTCGAACGTAGTCACGTGTATGTTCCTTCTAATCCAACATCTAGCTAGAGTATTATTTGATTCTGGATCTA